>JANHFP010005742.1:18133-30651 GCA_032468135.1 Calamaria suluensis | reverse complement strand
AAACCCGAGAATACACAAATTTACATACTTATGACCGTGAAAATCTAAGAAAACAAATATATATATATATATATATACATATATATATATATATACAGCAATAATAGGGCATGAATGAAATTTGTAATGTGCTGCTTATTTTGTAAATTGTTAAAAGATTGTTTTGGGGGCAGTGGGAAATTTTTATGATTTCTCCATTTTTGTCCTTCCCAATAAGCATCTGAACTAGGAAAAGAGAGAAAAGTGTACAGGTAGTTCTTGACTAAGACCACAATTGAAACCAAAATTTATGACGCTAAGTGAAACATGTGTTAAGTGAGCTTTGCCCCATTGTATGACTTTTCTTGTCACTGTTGTTAAGGGAATCATTGCAATCGTTAATAACGTGCTTGTTAAGTGAATCTGGATTCCCCACTGACTTTGCTCATCAGAAGCTAGCAAAAGCTGGTCACATGACCTCAGGACACTTCATCCATCCCATATATGAACCAGTTGCCAAGCAAATGCCAATGTGACCATGGGGATACTGCAGCGGTTGTGTTTGGTCATCAGTCACTTTTTTTAGTGCATTTGTTACTTGGAATGGTCACTAAATGAACTGTTGTAAGTTGAGGACTACCTGTACAATTGATCTACCCTTGAACATTTATGAATTTCAACTTGTCCTTAAAATTCGACACAATTCAACATTGGCAATTGCTACAAAGAAATAATAATAATTCCCCTCCTTTTTTATTTTACTTTTTTTCATCCCTGGGATCCCCATTTCATTTCTGGCCTTTGGTTTACATAGTCTCTCAGTTAGCAAGGTCAAATTACTTGCTGAAGAACTTAAACCTGCTGTTATGAATAAGGCAAAAGCTACTTTTGTTAAGTAAAAGCACTTGCTTTCATCTGTTTCCAAAATTTATCAGAGATATCCAACCATAGTAGAGGAATGCAAAAGAGTCAAAAAAGGATGGGGAGGGGCAGAGCAGCAAAAATACAACATATCTAGCACAAAATATCAACTTGAATGGGAAAAGAATAAACCCATTTTCCACATCCTAAACCTGGTGAAAATTCATAATAAATTCTCTACCTAATCTTCTGGAACTAAGATATATCTCATATAAGCATACATATGAAATTGTTTTTCCTAGTAATCCTTGGCTTTAAATCAAATTCCTCTTATAATAAATGGCATGTGAGCAACTTAAGGACAATAAGGTTAACGAGCTTTCCCATCGAAACATGTCACTGATGATGATAAAGGCCAAATCATAGTTTACTTTCGTTACAACTTCAATACATTTTAGATGGCCCTCAGATCTAAAGAAACAGAATACTCCTTCCCAAAAGCCATAGGATAGGATGATGGAGCATTTTAATAAAGATGAGGAAATGTGTTTATCTAATAATGTGCATCATGCCATGAAAGCTAGTTTAAAACAAAGCTGTAGTAACACCTTATAAAAACAAGGCTATCATAGCTGAATTGTAAAAATCTGGATGACTGCTAACTATAATTTCTGACAGCAAATAGCTATAATTTCTGTACCTCTGTTGAAATCTTGCATCCCAAATAACCTTTTGCACCAAGAACTGGTAGCCCTAATGAAAATAGAAGGCTGCAAATTCCAAACATGTCTTACTTCATGTATGTACATGTACATGTATATTTATATATTAAGGAACAGGAAATCCATTGCCTTATAAATCTTCCTATAAATTTTAAGAAGTGTTCTTAATTATAACTCTCAAAAGGTTCCTGGCATTGAGCCATACTGGCTAGAGTCTTTGAAAATGGGAAAAAGAACCAAAAAAAATAAAAACTTCAAATTGAAAATTGAAAAAATGAACATGGTGTAGGTGGCAGGCTTGACATATTGATAGATACTTTCATACTAAGATATGCTTTTTGCTTTCTATAACATCTAAATTTGTTCCAGACTTCAGTATTTATTCTGAAAGTAGAACTGAACCCAAATCATAACATATGCCAGGTTTGATCATTAAGGAAGGTGAACTTAATTTTTACATTTTGCATTTATTCCATGCCCAGTTGATGTTAGAACCACAAAGGGGAAACCAGGATTGTGGCCATTGGTTAAATTAATGGTTTCTTTTAGCACCTAATTCATGGCCATAACAAATACACAAAATCAGGTAATTTGAAACATTGACAAGTGTACAATTAGACTGTCCCTTCACTTCTGGTGAACAAATTAGAAGTGATGTGTGTACAGCCATTAGTTCTCCAATAGAGTTCCATAAATACCATCAACCAAGATTCTGTCATAAGGAAGTCTTCTCAAAAATATAAATTTTGTTATTGTTTGTTCTATTTCAGGAAACCACCTTGAGCATGGAAATCAATCATGGAGCCAGAAAGAGAACTGAGTGTAATATCTATAGCCACCATCCTCAATTGGTACACATGATCTCTCTACTGCCACATAGGCTATTGAATAAGCAAAAATCTGCAGTATCTCTTTGTTTCTATAGGGCATGTTTTCCCCAAAATAAGACCCTCTCTTATATTTTTTTTAACCCTGAAATAAGTGCTTGGCCTTTTTGCCATGCGTTCAAAAGCCTGATTGGGTTTATTATCAGGGGATGTCTTATTTTGGGGAAAACAGGCTATGACTACACAGAGAGAGGCATATATGTTGTAGATGATGCCTTTTCTCTATTATATTTACTGAAAAGTATAATTTAATGATTAGTTATGTGAAGACCATTCTCATCACTTCATTACCTATGTTTCTAGAAGCAATGTAGCAGTGTTGATTATAGTATTAAGCAAGCATGACCCTAGAGAATCAATAAGATATGGATCAAACATGGAAATGCCATACAGATAGCATTAAAATGGACAAAGATCAGTGGGTCTTAGAAGAAACCTGTTGCATTTAGCTTTGAAGGTGAATATAAACGTAACAAAATCTAAAATGACGACACAGAGAATTCTTGACCTGTTCTCTATCATGCAACAAGGAAGATGAATAAGAAAGTTTGAAGAAGTTTAGCTTGGTAATACAATCAACTGCAGCTGCTTTAAGAGCCACTAAAGCTTTGATGAGGAATTTAGATTCTTTTAAGTAGCAGCAGTATTTTCCAGGTTTATGTGGAAACCTCAAGTTGCCAGTTGGACTTCTTCATTGAATGAATGGAGAAGATCTTTACTTTTATAACATCTGAAGTACTTCATCCAAACCATTTTTTAAGTACGTGCAACTTTAATGAATAGCCATCTGTCACAGATACCATAATCTGGATTCTGCACTGAGCGTTCTTAATTGCTTTCAGGAATCTAAATGGCCTGTTCTAGTTCTATAATTCAGTACTATATCCATCCAGGGATTTACTAATCCCACAAAATTGTTTGAAGTAAGGATCCTACTTAAGCATCGCCATGTTTTACTTGTAATCTTGGAATCACATTCTTTCCAAAGATGGATCAAGATCTGGCCCTGTAAAAAAACAAAAACAAAAACATTTTCTAGTGCTTCACAACAGTGAAGCATATAAAACATCAAGCAGGTCCTGACTATTCAATTAACAGCTAAGGCAATAGGTACGTCATCTTTATTTCCTTATTTTTAACTGCACTGAATGGGGAACTCTTTCTGAAATTAGGTCAGATTTTAGAAGCCAATTTAATTTGGCAGAGGTGAGCAGTTATCTTAAAACATGAGCAAATAGCATTTTCTCTAATTATACCAATCCTCTTGGAGGAATGAATTGTGTCACCTTCTTTATGAATCTTAAATCTATTAAATAAACTTAATTTATATTTTCCTGAGATCCCCATATGACAAAAATGCCAGCAGGCTACATCTGAACTCTAGGTAGTGATTCTTGATTCTTACAAACACCACCCAGAAATTGGGAAATGCCCTGTTACATTAAGATAATCTGCTTTTTTAACAAAATTTTGACAGTTTTTAAGAGTGGTTTAGTCCTGTCAGTCAAATGTAACTTTTTCCCCTTGATGTTGGGTGGTAAAGATTCTTCTGTATATGAACAATATTTCTGGCTCATAGAAGACCTCATCCAAAAGATGGTTGAAATCTACCTCCAGAAGAGAATCATCATTGCCACAATGAGTTATAATGGACAAATGAAAATAAATGCAATTGCAAACAACCTTGCTGCAGAATTCCAAACATTTTGCCAGAACTTAGCAAGCTATAACAGACTTGGGAAATTTTTAACTTTCTTAATGTCCATCTATTAAATAGTCAGACTAAGAAAAAATGGAATATGATATGTGAACATTAAAATGCATTTGTAAAGAGCAAATAAATTCAAAGGTTTTAGAAAAGCCCATTCTATAATTCTGTTCATAATTCAGTTGCTATGTTCAACAAGGCATGTTTCAGTTAAAACATATCACAGTTCTCAATGCCACCGTGAATATATTTCACCTCCTGCTGATACTCAAAAAAGACTTTAATATAATTGGTTAATCACAAAGAGAAATTTAAAAATGTCATTTATTTATGTCTTGACTTTTCAATTAATCTGAATTGGCCTGTTCAGAAAGTTTGACTTGCATATGCAACAATGTTTGAATTGTGGCCTTAAGCAACTGCATTTTATACAGTTCAATCTTTGTAGAATATATTTAAAATTGTTTTTAAGTGGAATTTTGATTCAGATGAAAGTTTAATTGGGGTTTACTTTCAAGTAATAAATCACGGGATTATAGCCCAAAATTACATGCTGTTATATAGAAATTAACTTTCTTCCAAAGATTTCAGGTGTACTGACCTCCACTTCCTAGGACAAATTAGCCAATAGCCATGTTGCCTTGACTTGATGGACAAACTTATTTTAGCACTATGTTGGAGAAAAATACCTTAGCTCATAAATACCAATTCAGTTTTTGATGGAGAAACAAGAAGCATTCTGAAATCCATAACACAACATATTTCTTTTTCTTGTTAATAAGTAAAATAAATAGATTTTGCAGATTCCATAGAATTTCATTTATCTTTGAGATGTTTTGAAGCCTTGCCAAGAGACTTTTAGGGCAATTCTTGTTCATATGCAAACTACTGAGTATGAATAAGCAAGATGAAAATAGATTCTTTATCATTCTTTGTAAATTACGGATTTTTGACAGTACTTGCTAAAACCATTTACAGGATTTTACAGTTTGCTCATTTGGTACACAAAAAATTACAAATAAACCGATTTAAAACATTTGTTCCTAGAGCAAAGGTTTTTCAGATTTAGAATATTAATATATGTAAATATAACTAGTTAAAATTGTTTGTTTTTCAAGTTCCCATTTTAAGGATGTGCTTGTTAAATGTAAATGCAACATAATATGTTGCTCTTGACCTAATTTTAATAGCTTTTCCTTTATATTCTTCTTTTCCACAATTATACTCTGCCCTATCTGATATATACCTTACACCTTGGCATGAATGAATGTTTTCTTGAACAGGATAAAATTAATTAAATACTGTATTTATAACAGCAAACATCTGGACCACCACTATATTATAGTAAATAAATCATTTTATGGGTCTATTTCTTGTTATCTCATGCATGTCCAGAGCTTTTCAGTCCAAGTCTGGTAGCCCAGTTTTATAAGTCTAAATTGAGCACTTCACAAAAATGTAAAAAAACAACAACAAGCAGGCTGAAAATACGAACAAGTTAAAAAGCAGCCGCCAACATAATAGAATGAAAACTAACTGCAGAGATATATGGGTTGGAAACTATGTAGGCAGGTTACACAAAAAAACTATGTAAACAAAAAGATCTTCACCTATCAACTTGAAACTAATGAAAAAGATAGTCAGTGGAACTCACACAATAATGATTTCCAGTAATTAGATACTAACACTAAAATGGCTATGTCAAAGTGTGCATTAGATGTTGACAGCACATAGAGATTAACATACTATTTTAAAATCCATGCTGTTTAATGGTGAAAAATTGAACATAAACAAATTCAAGCATGTCCTTAAGAATTTAAAACCTGCATGTTGGAAATGAAGGACTGATTAAGAACTAATTCAAACACATTCATATATGAGGATATGGGAGAGTCCTATTTTTCAACCTCAGCAAGAAAAATGTGGACCTCAATTCCCAGAATTCCTCAGCTGACATGCTGACATATCATTTTTCATGCATTGGTTGGAAAAGGAAAATTATCTTTACAATCAGATGGGGCAGGGCAATGTAGGCAGTCTACCTGAACTGGTTTTCCCATTTTCAAATAACCAAACCTTTTCTCCCTCTGACTGCATGAATTCCCAAATTCCTCAAACAGGGACCTGTGCTCCAGATCTTTCTTAAATCAATGTGAAACCTTGTATAAATTTAAATGATGTGCATATTTTTTCCCCTAGTAATCAAAAGCAATGGCATTTTTTGCTTGTTCTGGGGGGGAGGGGAACCTGAAGCATATACTAGAGAAGTAAACAATTTGCCTGAAAAACAGCTGTTGTCGTGTAAAGTGCTTTAGATTAACACAAGCAAATTAAACCTAAAAATAAATCAAATGTCTGTCTTTATGCTGTCAAAAATATAGCCTGTTAGATAAGCTTCATTATTTTATCCAGTGAAAAACTGAGACCAACTCCAAAATTAGGAAATTGCCAAATAGGAATTGCATCTCTTAAGTGGAGGAGATATGCTATATTTGCTATGGTGAGAGATTTTTAAAGGCTTCGAGGAAGTGTTTTATGAAAATAGCACACACAGTGGGTTAAACAACAGAAAAGTAGTTATGTCCAATGTTTGTGTTGCTAACAGGATTTATATTCATATAAACATTTCCACCAGCAAATAAATATCAAGGTATGTGGGAAAGGCATATCAAAGACCTCAACTGGGTTGCCCCATTCCTAATCATATCACCATTAATATCAGTATTATAAACCAAAAGTAAAGAATTTAGATTTCATTCTATACAGCAGTGATAGCTAACCTTTTCAAAGAACTGGAATGTGGTCACATGTGCAGGATCACTGGAACCCAGAACTCTTCCCGATTCCATTGCGCAAATGGGCACCAGCCAACTGGTCGTTGCACAAAGACAAGCTGGGAGGCATGCATGTGTGCAATGGAACCTGGAAGAGACGTTCGCGATGGTACACATGCCCACAGATAGGACTCTGTGTGCTACCTCTGGCACACATGCCATAGGTTCGCTATCATGGCTATATAGGCAGAACTGTTAACTCAGATTCTCCAGCATATGCTAAATCCTGAATCCTGTATGTGATAGTGGGTAATTGAATGATACTCTATTATCCTATATTATATACTGTTTACATTCACATCAACCTGTGCTATTATGGAGGCTTTCAGATGTATTAGGTAACCATTCTTGGGGTGGCTGCATAAGGACACCAGATTGGGAATGACTATGCAATGATTCAGGTTCAGTTCCATAAAGATGCTTTGAGTGTGCAGAACCCAACTGTAGCTCCAATTTGCAAGCCTTAAAAGCAGTCAGCTCATTTGTGGGAACCTGTTGGAATCAAATCCTCCTTGGATTCAAATCCAAAGTGCTGTAAAGTTCTACTTTCTACATCAATCCAGACTTGTGAGGGAACATTATCTGCTTTGATAGGTCAGCTAGAACAAATCAGAAAATAAATGATAATGGATTCATCAGTAAGAATCCAAGATGATAAAGTGCACAGAAATTTAATTCTCTATCCAAAATTGCTACAATAAGAGAACTTACAAGTACACTGGGAAAGTACCTCAAATCAATATAAAAAATAATAAATTCAAACTGGCTAATATGCATTGAGTTAATTATGAAACCAAAATCAACTATAATAAAATAAAGAAGTAAGAGCAGGCTTATTTCTTATTGATTAACTGAGCAAAGTATGGCCAACTACTTGGCGTTCCTGGAAGGGCTTTTGTTGTTTTAAATAAATGTACTGCGCTATAATATTCTTGAGGATTTTGCATTAGCCCATAATGGGGCTGGCATTCATAGATCACCCTTCCCTTCCTATGACCACAGCAATGAACAAGGGAGGTATTTGGAGATAGAAGAATTGGATCTTACACAACTATTTGATTTCTCAGGTTTTTTAAGTCAAGGGTGTGGTTGTATATAGGGAAAGAGACTCCTAATCCCTTCTCTTTATAAAATCATACATGCCACCATGGTATCTATTAAATTAATATTTTAGACACTTTTCTCATTTAAATTTCACTTAGCTTCCTCAAAGTCTTTTAGGCAACTAGAAGATGGTTTAATACACATACACACACAAACATATGCACACATGTTCTCCACTGGTTATGGTTTGGGCTTTTTTAATGCACAAAATCAGTATTATAAGAATTAAAAGTTAGGACGGTAAAGAATAGAGAGTGTTTGAGAAGAAGGAAAAAGCAGGGAAAGGAAGGGATGGGAAAGGAAGGGACAAGGAACCATTCATAAGCTTGTGTCTCCATTTTGTTTGCATTCAGATAAAATGCTCAGAGTCATATCCTCACTTTTGGATTGCACATTGAGCTCACTCCGTCTTGAGGCTTTCCGAGTTGCCCGGGAGAGCTTTCTCCGAAAAGTGTCCCCAGCCAAAAAATATAAAATAGGATCCACGCAGCTGTTGAGACTCGCTAGCCCTCGAGTTACTTGGTAGGTAGCATAAACCCTGTTGTTAAACGCACACATTTCCGGAGTCTGAAAATCCAACCGGGCGCGTAGATTCAAGTTTTTCATCACGTGGAAAGGAAGATAAGACACAGCAAATACTGCCAACACTATAATAACCAAGTAAATTGATTTCCTCCTAAGCGGGGAATTGTCTAAATCTTTGTAAATCAGTGCTTTCACGATTAATCCATAGCAACTGAGGATCAGGATGAACGGGATGCAAAACAAGAAGACGGTGGTGCACATGCTGTAAATAAAGTAGCTACGCAGGTAATCATCTGCTGATGTGTCATAGCACGCTATGGTTTTGACTTTCCTTATTTCAGTCCCAGAGTAAAAGAAGATGGGAGAGATTCCCACTGCCACGATAAACCAGACCAGGGCGCTGATGTAAACAGCATTCTTTTTTTTCAGTCTCCCTAATGATTTCAAAGGATGCACCACACCAGTGTATCTGTGCACACTGATGCATGTGAGGAATAAGATGCTTCCATACAGATTGACATGAAAGATAAATCTCTGCAGCTTGCACATGAAGTCTCCAAAGATCCAGTTCGTTTGATTGAAGTAGTAGTATATTAGGACAGGGAGGGTCAGGACGTACAAGAAGTCTGCTAGGGCCAAGTTGAACATGTAAACTGAGATGCCACTCCATGGCTTCATGTGGAAGACAAACATCCAGATGGCCACGCTGTTGCCTAGGAATCCAGTGATGAAGACTACAATGTAGACAACTGGCAAGTAATAGAACTGAAAACCGGTTTTGGTCAAGGAACAAGAAACATTAGTGCCATTGCTGGTCACATTGTTAGCCAGTGCATGGGTTTCAGTCAAATTCAGGACAGATGAAATGAGGGCTTCAGTCATGGTGACACCGATGAATTCACATCAGTGGCTTTCAAGATCTAGAGTCAGCAAGCATCCCTAGAGAAAAGAAAGAAAGTATCTAAGCTATGTCAATAAAAGAAACAATGCAGCAAAACAGGCAGGAGAAAAATCATATCCAATTTTCAGCAGATCTAGAAGCAGTGTATTTATTTATATCCTGCTATAATCTGGTGACTTTTGGTAGCTCACGATAGAATAAAAATATTAAAATCATTCACAGTATCTTTAAACTTAAATGACTAAATAATAATAAAAACCACTACAAGATGTTTAAATGACAGAGCCATAAGTTTGCTTTTTTGGCAGGCAGATGTTCCTGCAGACCAGTTGAGATGCTTTAATTTACTGCCCATATTTGAATGTCAATATTATATTCTTTCTAAAATACGATAGCTTCAACTTGTGAGTTATTTCCCTATATGCCCACCACTTGCTACAAAATGTAACACAAGGAACTAGTCCTTACAGACTGAGTTAAACTCCGTCAAGTATCAGTTTTTGCTAAAGCATTTTATGGGCATTACCAGATGAGGCTGTTATTCATACAATCACCCTGACTCATCCATGGAATTTTGCAGACCTCAATCTCCATTTGTAACAGTCTTCCTCCCTGCTCACCACCACTGATGTCTTCTCTTAAGAAGGGAGAAAATCTATTTAAAGAGGAAAAAGGCAGAAGACCTCTGCAATACTTTTTTGACTGGTATTAATAGGGTACAAAAAAAGTGTCCATCTGGTAAAAGCTTGCATTTTATATGCTGGAATTTCATAGACCAGGAAGGCAGATGGAAAGTAATGAACTTACTGAAGAATTCAGCCACTGAGAGATCCTATGGTGTAAAAGATTGTCAGAGATCTTGACTTAGCTTCTTCATCAAGATACCCCCCATCCCTAAACCCTTACATCATTCTTTAAATCTAACTGATTGCTAGCAAGCTGCCAAAACATAGTGCTTAGCAAAGGCCAAAGACCAGTGGAATGAATACAGGTCAGGAAGAAAATGTATATCAATAGTTTTTTTAAAAAATGTAAACTTGGCATTCCTGAAATAGTGTAATCATTTCCCCTGACATTTACTGATCAGAATTGCCATATGATTATTGGCAATCTCTCTCCCTCTCTCCCTCCCTCTTTCCCCCTCTCCCTCCCTCTATTTCTTTGCATATATCTCCACCGTTCTAAATATGTTTTGTTTAATGAAGTAACCTAGGAGATTTTTTCTCTATACAGATAAATCATGGAAGAGTTTTCAAACCCTACTCTTTCAAAGCAAAAAGAAGGGAATGTACAATGCAGATATTAAGATCTTTAAACAATATCTAAATATACTTATGCATTTGTTTAGGTACCCATCTAAACATACTTTCATTATATTTTCCTTTTTAACAACATCAGAGGAACTTACTGTAATATATGGCATAGCAACAATGTCTCAGTGTTCTACTTTTCTCTGCAAATGGCATTCTGTACCTGAAAATAGCCTAGAACCATTCTAATAGGAGGCTGTTGACAAAAACAGTTGCCACAATCTGGTCTAATTCCTTTTCAGAGCCATGGACGATAGAAATCACAGCTACAGGTTTCCTCCGCACAACCTGTAAATGAAATGGGAGCTAGAACTATCCTAAGTAAATGTTACAGTTCAATCATCTTTGGCTGCTGAGGACAGACGGAAGGAGGAATAAGAATTGGTTATCCAGGCAGCATATGAATGGCTTCCCCTCCAGCATATGAATGGCTCCTCCCCCCCCCCCCCAAGAAAAGTAGTTTGGTTTTTTAAATTCTTAAATAAATGACTTAAGATAGTGGGTAAGTTACATGGGTGGTGGCAGAAAACGGGAGAGAATCCTGACACCCCCTCTCCCCAAGATAATAATTATTGGTATTCCATGAGAAGCAGTCTAAAAAGCTGGAGCAGCTGGACAAGAAAAAGGCAGGGAGCAAAGGTAAAGGTTAGACTGCATAGAAATGAAGGGAGAATCAGACAACAGGATAGCTGCAGCAAGACAACTGAAATGAATAAAACTTAGCTGTGCATCCTTAGGCACCTATGGCTATGTCTTCCATCCATCCGTCCGTCCGTCCCCCTGCTACTCCAGCTCCTCAAAAACTGTGAAACCATAGCTTTAGCCATACACATATTGAAAAAGTGTCCCTGACAAACCACACGGAACATGCCAAGACATAATGCTATCTGTTGGGCTATCATTTTCAATCATGATTCTTGGGGTTCCCAGCAGGCTGTGACATCAACCTCTGTGGGGTTACATGGGAGATCTGCACCTAGTTTAATGGCAGCAAAAAAATAACACCTAGAGGTGCCTTAACTTTTCTTGCTTCTATGCTCATTACACACACACACACACACACACACTTCACCACCCTTTTACCCTTCCAAGGCAGCTCCTCCCTCTGCCCTCAATGCACACAACACGGAAGTCTCCAGTCAACAAAATGGGTTCATCTCCAAACCAAAAAGAAAAAGCGCTCAGCTCCGGATTGCAAATCAAATTTAGCTCCGGGGCACGTACAGAGCGCGCCTTCTGCCTAGTCTCTTTCTTCCGCCGTCTTTTTCTTTTCTTTTCTTTTCTTTTTTGGCTCGGTTTGACTGGGCTCCTCCGAGGTCTCCTTTCGCCAAATTCGCTCCGTCCCTTATTTAATCGACATTTTTTTTTTACTTCCGAGTTATTTTACTTCAGGGCTAGATGCTCAGCCCCCCTAACCCCCCCCCCCCAAAAAAAAAACCCACACAAAAACACAAAACCCAACCACCGCTTCGGCCACCGTGAACTCCGTGCCCTGTTTTTCAACCGGTATTAGGGTTTCTGAATGAAACTCGCGCGCCAGGAAGGGAGGGGAAAAAAAACCCCACGAGGATGCCCCCCTCACGGACAGAGCTCTGCGCCTCTCATGGCTCGCATCTCACTTTGTCAGATAAACTGTGTGTGTGGGTGTGTGTGTGTGTGTGTGTGTGTGTGTGTGTGTGTGTGTGGG
>JANHFP010005740.1:211286-221876 GCA_032468135.1 Calamaria suluensis | reverse complement strand
ATCATCATCATCATCATCATCATCATCATCATCATCATCATTATTATTATTATTATTATTATTATTATTATTATTTGCACAAGTGTATTGTAATGCTGACAATGCTATGAATTGTTGGGTAAAAGTATGGACCCAATTTGGACTTGAAAATTATCAAGTTAATTAATTTTCTTTCTTTTCTGAAGGCCTATGGGAGCTAGAGCAAGAGGGCCCTGAGCAGTTTTTATAATAATGTTCTAAGTCACATTCAAGGTTATGCCTGAGACTCCACATCTGTGAAGCTATAGAGATAAGCATCACTCCGCAGGAATGTTAGAAGGAATTAAAAAAATTGCTGTCTAAGATCCAGTTGAGTATTCCAAATGGACATGTAAACATGACCTTTGCTTTTTATTTTATTTATTTTTATTTATTTATTTTGTCAAGCATATAAAAAATAACAGGTA
Source organism: Calamaria suluensis (assembly GCA_032468135.1). Classification (NCBI taxonomy): domain Eukaryota; kingdom Metazoa; phylum Chordata; class Lepidosauria; order Squamata; family Calamariidae; genus Calamaria; species Calamaria suluensis. The sequence goes on along the minus strand of JANHFP010005740.1, from coordinate 221,430 downwards.
AAAGTATGGACATAATTTGAATACATGGAAAGAGTAAGAGTAAAAAGGAATATTAGGACAGGAAGAGTAGGCACACTGGTGTACTTATGGACGCCCCTTAGTTCAGCAACTCTTGACAATAAAAATCTGTATTCTTTCTTTTCTCAGATGTCCTTCCCAGTTCCTCCCCTCTGGCTTTCTCCTTTATATGGACCCAGTCCTCTTCTTTTTCACCCACCCTTGCCAGATCTAAGCATGTCAATCAAGAACAGTTTCTCCACATACCAGTACCCTAAAGTTGTTTAACCAATCAGTAGACAAATGTTTAGTCCTGGATACTTTTATGGTTATAGCTAAAGAAAGATTTACCTTTCCTGGTATTCCTTTGAGGCCTCTTCAGACATCTTGTGGCGTTTTCGGGCACAAAGTACACATGTTGTTCTGCCTAGACTGCATGATGTTTGGTAGGCCTGTCTAGAAGCAGCCCTTCAAAATATAGAATAACACTTCTAGTAGCAGTGATCATAATAACAATGGCAGCAACACATTGAACAAGTTTAAGCTTTCTATAACCTTTGAGGCAGAGAAAAAAAAACTGACCGTTGACAAATTTCTATACATCACCTATTCTTACATTTTGCATTTGCCTTTGCCTACCTTGTCAAGTAGGAGAAGATAATTTAATAGTTTTTTTTATTCTGATCCTAATCTAAATCATTGCTGTTTCAGTTTAGAAGGATAGGTCCTAGACCTAGATCACATAGAGCAGAGAGATACAAAATGAAGTCTTGCATCCTTCAAAGGTCTTCAAAATGATTCTTACATGTTAAGTTATCAGGAGAAACTTTTAACTACAGAATTGATAATTATTTCTCAGAGATGTTGTACTGGACTATGTCCTTCTACCTCTATGATTCTGGTATTGTTATTATTGTTATTGTTGTTATTATTATTGTTGTTATTGTTGTTGTCATTGTCATTGTCATTACTAGCATTGTCATTATTATTTGCACAAGTATATTGTAATCCTGACAATGCTATGAATTGTTGGGTAAATGTATGAACCTTACCTTGGACCTTCATTGAAATGAACTCTTAAAACCTGGCTATTCCCCCAGAGTTAGGGTTAAGGTTAGGTTGGGTGGTAGGTCCTTGGTAAGACTGTTGTGAATTGAGACAGGGTTGGTATTACTGTTTCTGAATGTGTCACCATTTGTTTTTACTGTTCTTATTAACTTGCTTTCAAGATTGCATCCCATTCAATTGGAAACTTCCAAGACTACCAATTTTCAGTTACCTTGGGAAGTCGATTTCTATGCTTCCATGAAAGACAATGGAACAAGAAACTGATTGTAAATCCCTATGTAATAATACCATACTGGTTGTCATTATTCACTTTGATTAGTTTTATAAACCAAATGGTATGCAGATATGAATTGCTTTTATATGGGAACAGCAGTGATGCTCCTTACCTCCTTGCTGAATATTCCTGGAGCATGTATCTAGTATCACGGTTGCGATAAGACAGGTCATAATGTTTGTGTGATTTTTGGTAGAACGGTGCTCTCTTAGACGACATGATGGAATCTGCCCCTGTTTACAATTACTGTAAATTAAAAATATTGCATTTCAATCTGATCAGAGCTTTCTGGTCACTTCATCACATCCTTCAGAATGAAATGGCATATGCAAAATCATTCATTGTTGAATGCCAGTGACTACATCAATTAAAATCAAAAAATATGCCCTCAAAATATATTAAATTAAATGTTTCATTTTGTTTTTAAGGAGTATTTCAATCCTAGGACTGCTTATAAATCCATCAATCAAGCTTCTCTTTAACTGACGTCTTAGGTCCAATGCACTTCATTTCACCATTTAATCATGTAATATTTACCATCCTCAAAATTTGGCCTAGAATCCACAGTAAAAAATCAATTGTGAACAAAATCACAAAAAAGTTTTGTGCTTTTGTCCACAATTAATTTCCATTCAGGAACTATATAACTTTTCCAAGATTATAGAACTGAAATCATATTAAAAGTTTCATAAGACTTGTTCCTTACAATTTTCAAAGCAGTGTGGTTTGAAATTTTATTTTGATAGTCTGATTATGCTAATATTACCAGATACAACTCAATTATTTTCCCTGCAAAACATCATCTCTACACTTATTTATTTGTTTATTTGTTTGTTTGTTTGTTTTTAATTTTATTTATTTATTTATTTTGTCAAGAATGTATTAGGTAATATATACACATATAAGCATGAATTGAATACATAAAATGAATACAAATAAAGGGAACATTAGAACAGGGACGGTAGGCATGCAGGTGTTCTTTTGCATGCCCCTTACAGACCTATTAGGAATGAGGTGAGGTCATCTTATAGTTCACTTTAAAAATTCCTTACTGTTTTATTTAGTTATGGTCACCCTACAATAACTGACAGATTTTTCGGTAGTCACTGTAAAAATGAAAAGATGGATCATCAACATCCTTTCATCATTTTTGTTTTACAGTTTTATTTTTTTTAATGGATTTGATGGGACAACTAAAATTCGTTTCATCCCTTTATTTATACCCACGAGCTTCAGACCCTTTGAAAAGTTTTTCAAGTGTACCAATACACAATCTTAAATAAATACTGTATCACTTTATTCTACCAAGAAGTCCTAAAGTGTATCTACAACTCTTTCTCCTACTAAATGCAGGAATTAGGGACCTTGGCTAGATGGGATCCACAACCAATGGGTAGAAAACATGGCAGATTTGTGGGGTTCTTGGTGCTCTCTGAGCTTGGTTCTTTCCTTGTAGACCTTTCATTACCAAGATGGATAATATCATCAGTGGAAATGGTCGTCGTCGTCATCATGAGTTCACTGATGAAGTTCCTACTTCATCAAGAAAACAACCAAGTTCTGAGAGATCCAAGGACTCCACAGTTCAACCCTGAGCTACAAATATTCTCATCAATTGATACATGGCAGATCCCTTAAAATATGTTTCCTCAAAACCTCCCTATAATCTATCTATCTGTTTCATGGGCAGATTAAATATTTTATAAAGCAAAATCTTTTGATTTATAGAGCTAGGATAAGTTGTCTCAATGTAACTTTTAACAATGAAATATGTCACAAATCCTTCTGCCCTCTCTCTCTGCCAACCTTTCCTACTTGCATCTAATCTGGATTAAGATGATGAACCTTGCATTCTGAAATGCTTGTAAAACATCTGCTTGGCTTATTTTAAATATTGTATAACTCATCGCCATCATTATCATTATCATCAAAGCCTGGCTGGATGTGATCATGTCTAAGATAGGAAAGCCGGTGGAAGGAACTTTACTGTTTTACGTTGATGACGGACATTCACTGAATTAGACATAACCTAATTCCCAAGCATTAGAAGAATTCACTTTGCTAGCATGAGTCCTATTTCTGTAGAGTCAAATCCAATGTTGCATACTTACTTTCATACTGTATGTGTATATATATGTACTATGGGAAGATTAAGGATGTGGCATTATCGCCAAATCCCAGATAACAGGAACAGCTCTACTATTAAGCAGGAGGAATGCCTCAAATCTATAGCAAGATACTTGTTATTTGCTGCTGTTGCGGATTTACTTCCAGAAAGCCATAAATGCACCAGAAGATTATTTTGCTTCAAATAATACACTTGCAGGGACGTGGTGGCTCAGCGGGTAAGGCAGGTGAGCTTGTCGATCAGAAGGTCAGCAGTTCAGCGGTTTGAATCCCTAGTGCTGCATAACGTGGTGATCTCCTGTTACTTGTCCCAGCTTCTGCCAACTTAGCAGTTTCGAAAGCAGGTAAAAATGCAAGTAAAAAAATAGGGGGAACCTTTGGTGGGAAGATAACAGAGTTCTGTGCGCCTTTGGCATTTAGTCATGCCGGCCACATGACCACAGAGATGTCCTAGGACAGTGCTGGCTGTTCGGCTTTGAAATGGAGATGAGCACCGCCCCCTAGAGTCGGAAACAACTAGCAAATATGTGCAAGGAAAACCTTTACCTTTTTAATACACTTGCATGACTAGCTTTGAGTACCAGCCACCTTGAATTAGAAGAAAGGGTAATATTCACCATTATCTCAAGCAGGGAACAACTTGGATCTGGGCTGTTGTAATGGTATGTGAGAACAGACTTGGGAGACAGAAGGAAGAGCCAGAAAAAATCTGAAAGAAGTACCTCAGAAGGGACCCTCCAGGGGTGAAATCCAGCAGGTTCTGACAGGTTCTGGAGAACTGGTAGCAGAAATTGGATTTCACCACTGGGATCTTCCTTAGTTTTCTAACTAGGTAAGCGAGGAGGAATGTACTTTCAGTCTTACAAATTTCTCTTACTCTGAGTACTAAAAGTAATATTAGTACTCATGGTTGGTGCTTCTTTTCTGGATTTCTTGTCTGAAGAAGGGTCTCCTACTTGAGCAGGGGGTTAGATTATAAGACCTCCAAAGTACCTTCCAACTCTGTTTTGCTGGACTTCCTCAAGTGCTGCTATTCCAGCTTTGATGGCAGGTGAGATCAAGGATGGTGACATAAGCAGTATTGCATATCAAAACACAAGCCACGCCTCTTTGCTATTTGCGGACTGGTGTGGCCCACATCTCCCAAAAATATAGAAGCTGAAATGAGACTCTGCTTACATTATGCCAGCAAAAGCAGTGAGGACCTGCAAATGCCACCACGCTGCCCAGATTCAACCTGTACGTTGCACTGAATGATGAACTACCTCGCCCCCTGTCCTAAATGGTTAGACTGTACTGCCACAAGCAGCATGGCATACATTACATTCTGCACTTAAGGTGATCAAATTACGGTGGCTGCCAAAGCTTTCCATAGGTCAGCTTCTACAAGGATATTGGAGCTGGATCAGGTTCCCACTAAAAATTAGGACTCAGTCCCTTTGATAGAATATAATAATTGACTTCCTCTTTATGAGAGACAAAGGGCTAATTTTATTTCCAAGCAGTAAGAGATCATGAGAGACAATTCCCATTGGTTCACCTGGGGAAAAGAGAAGACCAGATGTTTCTCTGAGTCTTCTACAAACCACCAACTAAAGGAGACAATGAAATAGAATGTTCACAACACTGACTCACTCTAAACTTTGAGAGATAAATTAACTCTATGTAAACCTCCAGGACAATATATATTTATCCAGTCCTTACCTAATTTGGAAAAAGATAAGGAATTGCTACCTAAACATTGAAGCTTTTCATTCTAGAAGGATGGACCTGGTCTTGGAGAAAATGTCATGCAGGCAAAGGGCTGGGTTACACAGTCAGTATTAGCCTAGGAAATATATCTAGAAATATTTCAAACACAGATAGTCCTTGATTTAGAGCTGGTCACTTAGTTCAAAGTTACAATGGACCTTGGTACTTACAACCTGGTTCTGAAGTTGTGATGACCAGACACTATCTGCGGTCACATGATGTCATGTTGGGCACTCAACAACCAACCCATAATTGTGACTGTTTTCAGCATCCCACAGTCACTTTTTAGGATGCTTTTGCTAAAACCCTAGTATTTATTTCTGGATGTTGGCAACAACAGCCCATAGTGAACCATTGGTTGGCTTAATGACTGCAGCATTTGTCTTGGCAGTCATAAAATTGGGACAGGTGACTTGTTTTAAAGCCATCACAACGTATGGCCATGATGCACAGGCTTCATTACAATCGTAAGTTGAAAACTACCTGTATTGTGGAAGTCTTAAATTCAGCGGCATTAATTAAATGGAGGGTGTTTGCATGCACCATCCAAAGATGAAGTTGGTGTTAAAATGTAGAGTGTAACATGCTACAATCTTCACCAACAAGTTACCTGCAGGCATTTTCCCTTGCAACAGTCCCAGACTCCCAGTAGACAATTAGCAAAGGAAAGAAGAGTTCAGCAGATGTAGATACAAACCAAGAATTCATGCTCCCCGTGGGAGCTCTTTTTCTGCACTACAGCCAAATCAAGTCTGGTGTGATGTTGTCTTTAAGCAATGAATCCTACTAGCTGTGATCAAACATGGCTAAATGCAAGTTACTCTTCCTACAGCAAGAAGAAAATGGGTAGCTGATAGCCAGTTGGTACTTTCAGATCATGTCAGTGAAAAATTATGGAATTATAATAGAACAAATCCAGACTTTTATCAATTGAGGCCATTGAGGCAGAGATCCTGTACCATTTAGAAGTCCATATTTTCAATGAATTAAAACCAAAATAATTATTGTTAGCTTACAAATAAAAAACCGTTGAGAACAATAACTTCTTTCAAAAGAACACAGTACAGGAAATCCATGGGGCCATTTTAGAAAACAGCTTCTCTTGGACAAATGCCAAGGCTTGGACTCTTACCAAAAAAAAGTTAATTAATTCCTGTGCAACTGTTTAGTGGCTGTTTGGGGGTGTTTCTTTAAACTGTTCTTTTTAATATTTTAAAGCATTTCAGTTAATAGTGTGATCACCTAAACAAGTCATTGGTTACTTCTTGGATGATAAATTCTGGCTGCTGTTGCCATAATTGGTTTTGTTTTTGTTTTTCAAAATCGGTGGACTGGCTTCATCAAATTTTGAGATAAATTTAGATGAATTGACCCTTTAGCTTCTGCTAGGAATTTCTTTTACCAGTTCCAGTTTGAAGCAACAAAACAATAAGCTATTTCTCCCTCTCTATAAGCAAAATGAAAGAAACATTTAATTTTTAGATAGTATATAAACAAGAAAGTGGGGGTAAATGTAATTGTAGAGTGTAGACAGATTAATGAACCTGCATTTGTCTGTTTCATTCATTTAGGATATATATGGCCATCTCTCTCTTGTCTCTCTCTCTGTCTCTCTGTCTCTCTGTGTCTCTTTGTCTCTCTGTCTCTCTCTGTTTCTCTCTGTCTCTCTCTGCCTGCCTGCCTGCCTGCCTGCCTCTCTCTCTCTCTCTCTCTCTCTCTCTCTCCCTCTCTCTCTCTGAAACACACACGCATATGCAAAACTATGTAACTGCTGTTCCATGCAAACTGCACAAGCAAATATGCATCCATATAAATCTAAATACCATTACAGGTAGTCCTCGACTTCCGACCACAGTTGAGAACAATTTTTTTCTTGCTAAGTAACACATTCATTAAGTTAGTTTTGTCCCATCTTACGACCTTCCTAGGAGCCTGAGGAGGGTGAAAACAGCCTTCCCCACCCCATCCCAGAAGCTCTTCGGAGGCCAGAAATGTCCCGTTTCCCAACTTCCGGAGCTGAGCTAGGGCAACACTCGCGTGCCCACCGATACCATAGGTTCACCATCACAGCATTAAGACAATCTCAAATAATCAGATCACATATAAATGTACTGGAAAACGCACCATGCTTGCAGTTTGCTTTCTGGCAAAAGAGATGAGATGAAATATTCATTGATTTTACGCATTCACACATGCCTAGGGAGCGAGACAGACTTGTCATTTTTCAGTAGATAAAAACTGAATCAAAGAGGGAACTCAATCCCTTTGCTATGAACCTGGACTCTTGCAATGCACGTTACACTGTTGAAAAGTAGCCAGAAATGTCCGCTGGTACCGAATGTGACCCCATGGGTAATTTTGTGCTGCCAAAGAAAACCACGGCTGTGCAGGCTGCATTGGGTGCCAGTTTGCTTCCGGATCCAATTCAAGGTGATGATTATGACCTTTGAAGCTCTAAGTGGCATGGGGCAAGGTTAGCCACGCAACCTGGCCCCATGTCACCTTATATTGGTTTCCCCCGTCCAGTCGCGCAGGGAAGGTATGTTGTAGGCCCCATCAGTTAAAGAACTCCAACGGCAGGGTCCAGGAAGAGAGCCTTCTCTGCCATTGCCCCCCCTCCCTGTGGAATATTCTCCCCCCACCCAGTGGAGAGGCAGCCCCCCCACCTTCCTGGCCTTCCAGGCAAGTGTGAAAAGATGACTCTGCGGCCTCACATGGCAAGCCCAGAAGAGTACACTACCTTGGGGGTGTTCAGCATCCTGAGAGCCCTCTCTTTGATTTTTAAACTAACGTTAACATTCTTTTTAATTATCCTTGCCTCAACTTAAATGTTAACATTTTCATACTCTTTTTATGTTTGGATTGTACACCATCCAGGATCCCTCTCTGGGCATTCCAGAATGATCAATGAATAAATGAGTCCTTGGTCAGAGGTGGGTTTCAGAATGTACTGACCAGTTCTGGAGAACTGGTAGCGGAACTTTTGAGTAGTTCGGAGAACCAATAAACACCACCTCTGACTGGCCCAGGCCCCATCTATTCTCTGCCTCGCGAATGCCAGCTGATCGGGAGGAAATGGGGATTTTTCAGAAACCTTCCCATGGAGTAGGGAGGGAATGGAGATTTTACAGCATCCTCCCCCTGCCACGCCCAACAAGCCACGCCCAACGAGCCACGCCCATAGAACTGTTAGTAAAAAAGATTGAAATTCCACCACTGTCCTTGGTGCTCCCTAAACCTGGTTGTTTTCTTTGAGACATTTCATTATCCTGTCCTAGCATTGACGGCATTACCTAGTTGGGTAATGAAAACATCTGCAGGTCAACAACCAAGCTCAGGGAGCACCAAGGACCCCACAGTTTCAACCATGAGATACACATATTCTCCTTTACTGATAAATAAATAAAACCTTGTGGATTCACAACTCAGCCAGGAAGACGATTGATAGGAACACTGGAAACATAGTGTGGGTCACAGACTCACTATTCATCGGCAGGATCCTAATCAAACCCTCCTCCTATTCAAAACCTCTTCCTCCTAACTCTACCAGCTAGGTGGAACGGGGCAGGATGGCTCCCTACCATATTTTGGTGCTCACAGGATGCGGATTTTTAATTGATCCTGTTGTTAAAAACGATAACCTATTCCACCCAACACGCTGTCCCTGATAAATGATTCCTAATTAGATACATTTTGCTAAATTATAATGCATTTTTGTCTATTAAGTGTATTGGCTGCCCATCTTACCACAGGGGTAGATCTTTAATGAAGATGAAATGCTTACTATCTCGAGTAAAAGAATATTGTGAAGTTGTCACTGCTGCAGAATGATCGTGCAAGTCAGGTATACCTATCGTTGCCTCCAACTTATGGATAGAGATGCTTTTTTTAAATTACATCTGTAGGGAAAAGTTTTGGAGCTGCCCTTTCATCATATCCCGGGAATTTCATTTAAGAATTATGACGGACAGATAGGCAGCCTTGGATTGCTTCCCCTAAAGTTAAACATGCTGACAAAAGGCAATATTATTCTACCATACTCATGTGTTTTAATTAGCCCTGGAGCTAGGCTAGCCGGCAACATAATTTAGATCCAGCTGAAAACACAACCCATCAAATCCCATCTATAAAAATAGGCTTAAAGCCCACAGCAGTCCAAGATGCAGCTCCCAAATGCACTCTGAATATTCTGCATCCTTTTCGTCAGACACTAAAGGATGTGCTAATCAAAGAAATGTTACTGCCACACACCCCCAATTTATGATAATCCTCACGAGGAGGGCTTTTTTCACTGGTTTCCTCTGCCTTTTCTCACCTAATTCTATTCTGCAGCAGGCATCATTTCAGAAGCAAAAAAAAAATCAATTTTTCCCACCCATCAGGAGACCAAGGTTTAAGGGTTTTGTTTTGTTTTTTAGAAAATGCAAAACTGTATCATGGAGTGAACGCCAGAATGCGTCGACAATCAGAAATCCACCTTTTCAAAAAGAAGACTTCAAATGCGAGGGAGGAAGAATCGGGATGCTTCTATGGGAATCGGTCGTGAGTTTCGATAAGTTTGACTTGTTACTTGAAAAAGGACTCCTAGATGAATTCAAATGAAAACTTTTCTATGGCTTCACTTGGTTTCTAACTTTGGCCTTAAAAGGTTGAATAGATTGAATAAAGGAATAAAGCAAATGAAGCAGTGCCAAATCACTTAATCAATGCAATGCCTTTCCAGGATACGAAAAACATTTTCTCCTTGCTTGCTTCACTAACAGATCAGGAGTTCAAGTCTCTCCTAAGAGATTAAATGTTAAATTCCTGATGGACTCTTGGGTAGCAACTTTAATTATCCTCACATCCCATTGGCTTTAATTGAGCCCCTCAATAGACACACACCCATTATGGTTTTTGTTGTTGTTGTTTTTCTATCTCTACCCT
>JANHFP010005740.1:126770-140144 GCA_032468135.1 Calamaria suluensis | reverse complement strand
TGTGGACTTCAACTTCCTCTGGGAGTTGAAGTCCACAAGTCTTAAAGTTGCCAAGGTTGGAGACCCCTGCTCTAATGCATATCACAAATCATCCCTTCTGAATGATTGAATGCTGCAATTAATATTCAGTGAAATTAAAATAATCCATTACAGACTATTTTTTTCATTTTACTAGTCACATCAAAAACTCACTAAAAAGCCCTTTTCTATTTAAGATGGAAACAACAACAATCGTATAGGGAGACATCTCCATAAAGCAAAAGTCGTAAAGAGTCAGAACTACAAGTATACAAGGAGGAATTTCTACTGAGTTTCTTTGAAAGAAAAGTCTCTCAGGTCCCTCATACGTCCAATTTTGACATCCTGTCACAATCTGAAGCAAAATAAAAAATACAGCCCCCGTCAAAAAAAAGACCGCCTACAGAACTGGAAAGACAAGAGACATCAGAGACAAATATTCAGCAATAATAAAAAATATATAACTAAAAGCAAAAGCTTGGATTTCAGATTATTCATACACAAATATAACCAGTCTGCTCCTTTCCACATCTCTAAGCTGATATTTCTGATTTCTCCAAGCTGATATCGTCTGAATTTGCACAAATGCAAGTAGGTAAATAGGTACTACATATAAGCATGCAGGAAGGTAACAGCATTTTGTGTTTGCCGTACGGTCTGTGTTGCGGCACAATATCATGCTGGCCTCACTCCAGGCAACACTGGCTCTTTGGCTTAAGAAACAGAGAAGAACACTGCCCCCTAGAGTCGGTCACAATTAGTGGGGTAAAACCCAAAGAGATACCTTTAATTTAATTTTCATGTGCAAGTTTGATTCAAGAACACACTTATACCTTACATAGAAAATTACATTAAAAGCCACAAAATGAAGTGCTTATGTTTGGAAAGGAAATTATACTTACCTCTACAGCATGACTTTCTGTATTAATTATAAATATCTGTCCACCCGAAGCAGCCCAGATGGTTTCTTCCATCACAAGAAGACCTCTTACAGGAAGAACTCCCAATTTCACTATTTTCTGTGGTTCTGAGTTCCAGGTCCCATCTTTTGCAAAAAGAAATGAAAGATTTAATTTTTAAAAAACCTCCATTTATACAATAATTACCTTGATATACTTAATGATAAAATATTCTTACCTCAAATTGATTTTTATATCTTTTATTCTCTTCCAAAACATTTTTTTTACCAAAGTATATAGCCAGAGGGTGGATATTTAAAAGTATCATATTGTATATTTATTTTGGATGTTTTTTACATTGGTTTTCTTGTTTTAAAATGTTTTACTGTTTTTATTGTGATATACTTTTGAACTATAAGCTGTCCAGAGTAATTGACTGAGATGGATGGCTACAGAAATTGAATGAATGAATGAATGAATGAATGAATGAATGAATGAATGAATGAATGAATGAATGAGTCCTTAAACCCTTACAGAGGTATTAGCCACCCTTGCATGTCAGGGAGAAAGCTATTCAAAGCTATTTTTCAAATATTGCAAGAGGAAGTAAATTGGTTAAAATAAAATCAAGTTGTTGTCATGCATTAGCATTTTAATGCTTTTTTATAATTGGAAATATTCTACTAATTGCCAATTTTCCTTTTAACATTTGACAGTTCTCCTTACACAACACTTACAACACAAAGAGAAAACAGGAGTTCAAAGTAATATAAAGCTAATTCTGGACAGTAACTCAGGATTCGTCATGAATTCCATTTAATTAAATATAATATCCTTCTCTCTGCCCTCCAGTAATGGAGAAGAGTTCTCTTCTGTTTGATTTAGCTGGTATTCATCTTACTATTCAATAGCTTCCTTATTTTCTCTATTGTGTAGCACCACTGGCATTTCAACAGAACTGCTAAATTGGCCCTGTGAACAGAGATTGTTAATTGAGTAGTGTGATGGTGCATAAACAATAAGATAAATGATTACATGCTGGCTTGTTTTTATCTCAGCAGAGCAAGACTTAAAATACACAGACTTTAAAATACTTTTAAAGTAAAAGGTATTCAGTTTTAACACTTTTGAAATTAATGTTTACTTCAGTGATTATTCAGAATTACAGCTATCATCAACAATTGAAGGGATCCATATATACTAAGAGCAAAACAAAAACTTTTCATGATATTATCATTGTAGCTATTCTTCCTCAGGAAAAGACAGAACCCTCTCAGTGTTTTAATTCTTCAACTAACTTAGGTAGCTTGGTAAGAATCACCATAAACAACTGAGCCAGTGATGGGCTGCTACTGGTTCACACCAGATCAGGCGAACCAGTATAGCAGTGGCGGGAGGTTCCGCCCACCCGCTTCTGCACATGCGCACAAGAGTTGCATGCACAAGAGTGTGCACCCATGAGCAAACTGATAGCGGTGGGATTTGGAACCCACCCCTGAATTGAGCTGTATTTATTTTATTTATTATTAAGCCTCTATGCTGCCCATTTCACCAAGGTGACTCTAGGCAGCTTAAAGTCATATAATTAAAATACAATATAAAACCTTAAAAAGAATAAACAAAAACCAGGCATTTAAAATCCAGGTAAAATTTAATTGTATTTGCCCCTTTCAACATTACAGTTCTCTCTAAAATATTTGGCCCTTTAACCAGATCATTTTACTGAATACTAAATAGTGACCACTACCTAGTTCAAGATGTCAATACTAATCTATAAAGCTCTGAAGAAATTGAGATACATCAACCTGCCCCAAACATACAGTTTAAAGAAATTTAAAATAACTTCTAAAGTAATTATCTCTACCTGGAAAAACAAGATTGATGAACTCTTGGAGACTTTTTTACAGAAGCGCCCTGAGTCCTCAACTCTTCCAATGGAGATCAAATTAGCCTACCTCAATTTATACTCCAGATGACCAAGGCTGCATTGTCAAGTTGAAATTCTACTGGTCTTTAAAGTTCTTCTCTGGTTTCATGATGACAAGTATTCTCTTCCTTCCATTTTTACGGTGTAAGATTCTGCCAATTTTCTTTTAATTGGTACAAAATACCTGAATTTTGTACATTGCCCCTAATGCCATTGGAAGGATCATTTATAAATTGTGTCAGATCTAAAATGATATTTATAAATTATGTCAAATCAATAAATGATATTGGAAATGTCACCAGAACCTGGAGTTACTACCTCTGAATCAAATCAACAGGCTTTCTGGGAAGAGCATTAAAGACTGACCTGTTTATTTTATTTTTTATGCCATGGGAACAACTGAAATATATTTCATTTTTTTCTTCTGCTGAAACTTAAACAAAGCTGGAAATGCTGGGAATTGTTGATAAACTTGGATGAAAAATATTTTGACCTGCAGAATTAAGTAGCGCAACTTGGATTCTCCAATGTCAATTTGTACTAATTATTATTGGGTCAAATCCTCTGTTCCAGCCTTTATTATACAACTGACAAAATAGGTCAGCATTTCATTAAGCTGCCTCTTCAGCATGATTGGAAAAGCAGCTTGAGCTGACAAAGATTATAGTTACAAAACGGGGGGAAAGAGTGAAATTTCCATTGTAATCTAGAGATGATTTTGCCATTCTACTTGTATTTGCTGCAAGCGAAATTAGAAGATTATGTTTACTTCATGTTAGTTCCTCCCTCCCTGTCCCTCCCTCTCTCTATTATGACTATTTCTTTTATGATGTTTTAACTTTTGACTGGGAGCAGCCTAAAATTGGTTAGCATGTAGGCAAATGTTTTAAATGAATAAAATTTGTTTGTAATGTTCTTGTAAAACTTTCAGTGAAATTTATTTTAAAATGTTATAAACTGGAAGGCAACAAATGCTTATCTGGGAAGATGGAAGCACTGTAGATGCTTTGTTTAGATGAAAAAAGTGCTACAGTCACATGAACCTGAAGCCCATGCAAACTCTGCTGGACAGAGAGTTGGGTTAAAGAGAGAGTTGGGTTAAAGAGAGTGCATTGCTACATAATGGATGCACTTTGATCTCTCTTCTTAATATATACCCAGCTACTTGTGTTTTTTTTAAAAAGGGAGTTTTAAATATATGTTACTGATAACTGACTGCACTACTTGCAAAAATAGACTATCCTATTATTAAGAATATTGAGAAGTTCAACATTCACAATAAAATTAACAGAACTGAAGCAAGTACTTGGGAAATCTATGCCCTGTCTAAGATGACAACCTACCAGGCAGGTGTTCCAATATTTATAATCTTGCTTTTATCCCCTGCTTGGGGATAAAAAACAGCTTCTAAAGCATAGCTGATCTTTGGAGAAAGAAGCAATGAGAAAAGTAGGCAAAGCCCGGAAGATCGCTTCACTCGCTAGTGTTAGGGCTGAAAAACAGCTTCTAAAGCACAGCTGAGAGGGAGCAACAATGAGAAAAGCAGGCAAAGCGCTAGCACCTCGTTAGGACTGAAAAAACTTCAAAAAAAGGCTCAAATTGGAGTATAAGACGCAGCCAAATTTTCAGCCTCTTTGGGGGGGAAGTGCATCTTATACTCCAAAAAATACAGTATATGCAATGTCTGTTGGTCACTGGTTCCGACAGCAATCAAAAGTGAAAATGTGAATATGAATTTAGGAAAAGAAACAGCAATGAAATCTGTGTCTATAAACACTGCAACTCATAAACCCTTCTGAATCTCCCATAACATTCCTGTACCTTCCAATTTGGTGTAGATTGCAATGTTTCCATTGACTAGGCCAGCAAATAAATGGTGAGTCTTGTATGCTAAGCTCATCACAGTAGACTTCTCGGGAGCAAAGAAGTGCTGTAGACGGATTTTCTTGGAGTCTTGACTACTTTTATAAACAGAGATGCTATTTAAAAAGAACAGGAAATGCTTTAAAAATCATCATATAAAAAGGAAAAATGGAAACCAATTCATTATGTTCAAAAGTATATAGAGATTCTCAGTCATTCAGGTCACGGTTGTCCCGAAGGTGCTTTTTCAAGAGGCAACTGGACTTTCTGGTTTTTCTTTGAAGACGTTTCGCTTCTCATCCAAGCTTTTTCAAGCTCTGGAGGTGAAGAAACTGGATCTTGGATGAGAAGCAAAATGTCTTCAAAGAAAAATCAGAAAGTGCAGTTGCCTCTTGAAAAAGCACCTTTGGGATTACATTCAAAAATTTCTTCCTCTCAATGCTTTTGTGTTCTATGTTTTTTTAGCATCTAATGCAGCGCTGTGTGTGTGTACACATATACGCAAACATATACAGTACATGTGATAGCACTGATGTGTTAGATGGCCGAACACAATGTCGTCATGGTATACCATATTGCTGATAACTGACTCTGCACTATTAGCAAAACTGTTATAGTATGATGATACTATCTGTATCCAGTGAAAGAAAAGAAATGGATATTATATGTGACTTTCCTAGACACCCATGATTCTACATATGTCCACAGTCTCAAAAATAATGTTGTTGAAGAATTTAGAATCCAAACCTAGTAAAGCTTAAATCAATCTACAAACACTATTTGTATACCATTTGAGAATTTACAAGGAACAAATTTGTCAGCTAGGAAACACAATGCATAAATTCTGAAAGACTGGGAAAAATCAGAGGAATAATAAATTTCTTCTAACGAACGAAGAAGAATGTTTTCCATGTGGAATACAATATTTTCTTTTTATGCAGAATTTTTCATTATCTAGACTTACAAATCATATATCTGAGGCTTTTGAATAAATATTACTTCTTTTTTGTTGGCATACAGAACAACTGGTACCACAGTGCATGGAATTAATGAAACAACGATAATGAAAGACTGGAAAATTGACCATCAACACTTAAAACATTTCATTATTTAAGGCCATATTACTATAAAATACGTTTGCCTTAATTTACTTGTGGCAAATTGCCAAAAATTACTATATATTTTATTTCTGAATACATCCCGCTGCTTGCAAAGAATGGGAAATCATCCTTATTTGTTTAAATGCAAGATAACATTTCCTATAGGGATACACAGAACTTTAAATAAATTAGATTTTTCAAAGTAACTATGATTAGATTTAGCTGTAATTGATTTAGTGCAACATTATATTTTTAGCTATCTCTCTCTCTCTGTCTCATATAGAACTAAACAATCTACAGAAATGAGACACTAAAATGAAAAATACCTTCCTTCTTCCATGCCTAGACAAATAGTAGGCACACTGACAGGTTTTGTAGCCATGTCTCCTGATTCAGGAAACATATTATTTGGTTCTTTGGATTTCTCATCTTCTGGAATATAGACCATACAGAGAATTCTCGACTCCACATTGAAGCATTCAATAAGCTTTGGATTGGAGTTTTGAAATGATACAATGGCAATTTGGCCCATTTGATTAGTACAACTGCCAATCTGTATTATAGAGAAAAGTTTTACTTTATTTCACAAGCAATATCTCTTTAACCAATAACATTCATGATAAAGTTAGTTACCCAAAATCATTAAGTTTTAAATAGTTGAATTAAGGAGTTTCTGGAAACTGGACATTAAAAGAAAACAATTATATATGTGCCTATCTTACTGACTGAAAATACGGGAAAATATTTCACTTGCTTTATTCACATAGCTTTATTCTCTAAGAGAAATATTCCTTATTTCTTTAACAGCATTATGTACTACAAATATATACATAAATATATAAATGATTAATGTACAAGAAATAGTGACATTTCCAGCTTTTATTTGCCAATCCTAAAATATAGACATAGTTCTATATTGGATCATATTGCCAATGAGATTCAGTACAAGTTACTGTTTGCAAGCAATGATGATGGAAGGGATGTTAGGAAATTATTAACTTGCGTTATTTCTGTTGAATGTATTTCATACTTCTGCTAAGGTTAAAAACATCTCAGTCTACCTGTACAAAAGAGCATACAAGAAGTCACATCCCCACAACCATTTCTGGTTTGTTAAATTATTTCCTGAATGCTCCCCAGTCATTCTCAGGACCAAGTCTCAACTTTTTAAAGTGTTAAGAGAGAATACACTTCAAGAGCAAGTGATGATTTGCAAAAATTCATATAGGTGAATATTGGGCACAGAAATCAACTTCAGACCACAAAATACACTGTTGCATATTGCCAAAGGATTCTTGCCTGCACTTTTTTTTGTTAATGTAAATGGATGCTTAAATCTTTCCTAATATGGCTATGCCTCCTATTCTAACAATTTCTAAGAAAATATGTCTCAAGAAAGGCTTATAATGAGAAAACTGTCCTGCTGCTTTCATGCATTAAGCATCACCTGTTCTTTACTCTATTCAATTTTCATTTTAAAAAGCTAAAACTAAACGAGCAGACTTTTTTAAAAAAAGAATACAGAGTCATCAATATGTTATCCAGTTTGGTGTGTCTCTGTGTGTGCATATATATTTCTTTTACAACCCTGTAATCCTTTTTTATCAGGGTGGAGTCAGGGCAACTGAATAGAGCTGAGCATTTACTGGCTGGATGCCGTTCCTGATGCCGATGTGGAATTCCCAGTAGATATTTTCTCTTTTACCCTGATAGAAAAACATCTGTCTCACTGCCTAGGATTGAACTCTCAGTCTTCTGAGAGGGAGGTGAGCATATTCACATCTAGGCTACCATACAACATATCTATATATCTATATCCTATAATATCTATATCTATGATTATAAAACTGAATTTGAAAATGAATTAATTTCTAGGCTATTTATTCCATTCTCTACAAATGCTATTATGTGAACTTTGAAAAAAATTAAATTCTTACCCACAGAAAACCATACTCCGTAGAAAGAGAATCAGGGTCACTTTCTTCACATAAACAAGGTTCAGGATTATAAGCAGCACATTCAACCTTAACACACAAAATAAAAATTGTTGGTAAAAATCTCATATATTTTGCTATGGCAATAAATGAATGAATGAATGAATGAATGAATAATGCTTTTCTGACCCACTGCTCGTAAAACTGAAGCCAATGAGTTAAAAAAAGATCTATTTTGCAAATTCATGTGACAGTTTTATGTCAATTTTAGATTTGTAAAAAAATAGCAAAAAGTTTACTAAAAAGTTAGTAAAAAATGCTTCCAGTCCAAATAACTGATAAAAAGGAAATAAACTTTAGGTAAAGTAGATTAGCCCTTGTATGTTTCAATCTGTATATTAGCTATTTAGCAAACAAAATTCATATTTACCTTAAATTCCTGTTGTTTGGCCATCATCACAGGCATGTGTTTCACAAGGAGTGGGTGTTTCTCTTTTTTAATCTGATTCCCGTCATCATCTATACAGAACCAACCCAGCAGATTTTCATCAGCTGTAATAGCAAAAGGGAAAAAAAGAAATGCTTTTGCTTTTAATCTTATTGCTATGTTTTTATGTTACCAATTAAATATGAATAGACACATATTTTCAAGAAACTATTTCTGTAGAATAACCAAGTAATCAAATGTTTTCTTTTAAAGGTTCACGAAGATGTTTTATAAACGCATAAAGGTTAATAACAGGAAGTTCTATAGAAACTTTGCAGCCTTATGCTGCTTATTCTACAAGGCAACATTTACGCATTCAACAGTTCTAAAAGGTAACTAATATTTATAAAATCTCTAGAGAAAATCCCTCATGCTGATATCTATTTAAAAATGATCTTTCAAAAATATATTAATTTTGAAAGGAGTGTTCACATGCACACAAACAGGTGTAGTGGTTTGGTCCTTCTTCAGATTTTAACTGCAAAGATATATGTCCAAAGTAAAATAAATGCATCAGTATAATGAAAATATATAGTGTTTGCTATATATATCACAGGGGTGGGTTTCACTTATCTTTGCTACTGGTTTGCTTTGCTACTGGAAGCTTCTGCGCATGTGCAGAGCACATTTGATGATGTCCGGATGGGTGGAGCCTCCCGCCACTACTGGTTCACCTGAACCAAGGTGAATCAGTAGCAAGCCACCACTGATACATTCGTATTTGGGGAACAAATTTTGCATTAAAAGAATAACAAGAGAGAAAGAGAGGAGAGAGAGGAAGAGAGATTTTTGCCAGCAAAAAGAACCCCAGCATACACACAGAATAGCAAAAAAGCTCATATCAATGTATAATATAATTCATTAGAAGACTAATTTCTTCAGTGTTTCTGACACTTTTCCACAACTGAAATGTTTGGTTCTTAGCAGCAGAAGCCAGCCATGGAGATTCCCTGCAAATAGAACTGAAACTTCTCTTTTTCTCAGTTCATTTCTTAGACTTTGAGTTTTCTAAGTTTTGCCAAACTCTGGTCACTACCTAGGATAAATAATTTATTAGCTCATTTTCTGTAAGTGTTCCTCTCCTTTCCCGCAATTATTCAGAAGGAATGGTTAATTCTCTTTCAGTTTAATTTACGTAACTTTTAAGCACAGCAAAAGAAAATCTTACCTAAAGCAAGCTTAGCCATTTGCAAACTTCTGATCCACGACTGTTTGATGGCAGGTGTAAATGTATTGAACA
The DNA here is from genome assembly GCA_032468135.1 of Calamaria suluensis. Lineage (NCBI taxonomy): Eukaryota > Metazoa > Chordata > Lepidosauria > Squamata > Calamariidae > Calamaria > Calamaria suluensis. The sequence goes on along the minus strand of JANHFP010005740.1, from coordinate 130,676 downwards.
CAGCCGTAAAGAAAGTAGGCCGTCCTGATCTATTAGAATGATAGAAAATGAGTAATAGTGCATATTCCCCTTACACAGCAAAATAATAGTGTGTCATATACTCTTTTGGCAAGAAACAAACAAAGATTCATTAGCTGCAACTGTTAGCTCCAAGTAAATTATTATACATTCTATTAAACAGCATTATTTCTTCCAACATTGAGAGGAACAATGTTGTTTCTTAACTTGCAAATAGGTTTTATTTAATATCTATCTAAGTAAAGACTTGTTAACTCTCCCAGAGTTGGGAAAGGTTCCTGTTTGGGACAGGAGGCTGACATTCATAGTCAATGTATCCCATTATTCTAACTCCATTCATAGCATGAATGATCGATGTCCTATATTGGTAACCTTGTATAGCCTTTCAGGCAATTGTGGTCTCCTTGCACTGAGAAACACAAGTTGGGTCAGAGTTGTGATACCTGCGGGTTGCTGCTGCTGTAAAATCGAAGCTGGCAAATTGGTAAAGCATTGGCATACTGAAACGGGGTTACAGAAATTGACTAGATTAGGATTTCTTATAACTTCTATGTTAGAGAATAAGAAAATAATAAGCAATCAGGCTGAGGCAGACACAACTGTTCATTCTCATACAAGGAAAGGAAGTTTTGATTCCTTATGAATTGTATCAGTTCAAACTGTACCAAATATCTAGAGAAGAAGGATTGCTGGCTCAAACTACAGTCGACTTAGGGCCATAACTGAATTCAGAACTTTTGTTGCCGAGACATTTGCCAAGTGAGTTTTGCCCCATTTATCCACCTTTCTTGCCATATTTGTTAAGTGAATCACTGTGGTTGTTAATTTAACAGCATGGTTGTTAATGGCTTCCCCGTTGACTTTGTTCGTTAGTAAGTCACAAAAGGGTGATCACATGACCCCAGGACACTACAACTGTCATAAATACAAGTCAGTTGCCAGGCATCTGAATTTTGATGCGGTAACAGTTTTAAGCGTGAGAAACGATCACAAGTCACTTTTCTCAGTGCCATTGTAACTTCAAATAGTCACTAAATGAACTGTTGTAGGTCGAGAGCTATCTGGGTACACATAGACAGAAAAGACACTGTAGTAAATAAACACAGCCTCAGTTAGTTAGTGGGATTTTATTCCAGTTCCCTTCGACACCTAAAATGCTTCCTACTTCTGTAGTTATGAGGTGCATACTGTCTACTCACATCTTGAACATGGTATAAATTACGAGGTGCCGTTTGCCTGGAGCTTATTTCGCAGCAATGCAGAGCTGGAAAATTGCTGCCAGAAAAATGTCTCACACACATAAAGACAGATCCCATCAAGATCTGCTTCTGAGCACATGGCTATCATTATTTTTGCAACACTAAACACGGCCTTCCTTCCTCCTACCCAGAAGCTACATTCTACTGTGTTAACTTTCATGCCAACTTTCCCCTCAGGGCGCTTTCCAGGAAATGCATGTCCTCTTTTAGTTTAAGGTTGCTACTAACTTGTCCTGTTTTCCTGGAAGCTGAAGTTGGATTCTACAGCGGTCTGCGGCTCTAATTTCATCTTCTTTTTTCAAAATCAGTTTCTGTAAACCTGAGGTCCAATCATGAGCCACCGACTGATTTAAATTCTGGAGGAACAACAATGACAACAAGAACAGATGTTGAAGTTCATGCACTGTTACATTAAGTTTATTTTTTTTCCCCGTCATATCAAAAACCTGTGAATCTGGACCAGAAACCGTTTCAAGATAAACCACCAGAATTTAAGGTAAAATTTATTTTGCAGATGCAACCTTTAAAGGCCTGCATTAACAAAAATCTACTGCTATTCTATGTAATTTTTACTGGAAAGGAACACAGGCACAGACAGCATGGATTAAAACAAGAGGAAAAAACCCATGTCAGTAGGATTAAATAATGCTTAAACAGATGTGATGGCATAATGCTCTATGCTAAAGAAACACTGCTATTAACTCATGATACAAGCCTATGACATTTTTCTTAACATCACCAAATAAAAATACCTTATGGACTATCTATGCTTAGATTGCATATATGCAAATAGGTTAAGTACAACAAACTCAGCAAGGCATCGCTAATCTACTTACAACGCTACAGTTTACCATTTAACAATAATCACATTAGCATTGCGTAAAAGAGTGCAGGTGTTTGCTTAATTTGGAAATTTAATTCTATATCCGTTACTTGTTACCTGGTAGTTTCCCTTCAGGCTGCATATTAGTTGACTGATTTGGCCAACTACATTCAAGTCATGTAAGAGGTTCTGCAAATCATTGTACAGTTGCCCTGGTCCCATATAGAGCTTATCTGAAAGACAAAAATATGCCATTAAATGTATGCATAAAATAATACAGTTATTAGATATTGTAACCAAAGTTACAAGAATAGTACCTAGAGTGAATATAAAAAAGTATATTCACTCCTGTTAAAATGCCAGATTTTTAAGATGGAAAAAAAGTCAGATCAAGGTAAACCACTTCAGAATTCTTCCTACCTTTTAATACAATTTATAAGCTATACAATTCAATTGAAAAGCAAACTGAGATTTCATAGGGGAAAAAATAACAATGAAACACTGCAAATAATGTGGTTTCATAAATGTGCACATTCCTTATAAGTAGGGATGTAGCTGTGCTCAGAAATAACCAATCACAATCACAAACTGTTGTTAAATAGCCCTACACACCTGCCAATTAAAGTGACTCTGATCAAGCCCATATAAAGTTAAGCTGTTGTAGTTTTTTGCTGACCTGTTTACTAAGTTGCCTCTTACAGCAAAAGCCATGATCCACAAAGACGTCATTGGAAAGTATCAGATAGGAGGATGCAAAATATATTCCAAGGCATGGGACAGGCATTGAAAACAACTTGATGGCACATAATCAGTCTATGCACTTGCATGTTTAGTTATAGAGTGATTCAACACAAATGGTTAAGCAGTCTATATATGTTTGTGCATATACACAAACTTAGGAACATTTTGCCGTGTGATTTTGTGTATCTGTCTCCTGAAATGGTACAAATTGAGAAATCCTATCCCAGAAGGCCTTTCTTGGTAGGAAATCTTATATTAAGAATAGTCTGTTCATGACTTTGTGCCAATTAAAACGGTGGAAATAGGATAGGTTGGGATTTTCTGATTTCCAGCCATATTTCAACACTGTTTCTACTCTGTGAAAATAGGCACGGCTAGTATGGTGCCTATTGGAATATATTCAGGTGCATACATGCTCACACAGGGAGATAGGATTGACAAAGCAAATATGCATATCCTAATATGAAACTATCTGTGATCTAAGTAGTATGAAAATAATTGTGGTTGTTAGTGACCCAACCATTGTGTAGATGTGATCTGCCTGTAACGCAAGAGCAGAGTTACATAGCAACATAAGGTTTTTTCCACCTTATCAAACATTCAGAAGCAAGTTTTTTATTACAAAAAGGAAACCAAACCAAGAATCCTATAGAAACACAGTTCAAATAGAGGAAATCTTTCACTAATGATTTAGATGTTGATCTCCAACAGACTGACATAAAGTATCCCTTATGAATATTAAAGTTGGGGATCAAGGAACTATGTTCTTTTAGATTTTCTTTCTCTATGAACTTCCTGCATCTCGTGTGTGTGTGTCTGTTACATAAGCTCTTTACACACTTAATGATAGTTGCCACTAGCCTTGTGCTTTTCCTTGGTTACCTCCGAAATTGCCACCCACTCCTGGTTGTCATGCCCAGTAATTGGACAACCTGAACAACACAGGAAATTCTGGTGTTCTCTTGGCATGATAAATCCAATTATCCAAAAATCCAGAATCGAGAGAGGAGGCACAAGGCAGGGAGGGGTTTTAAGTTTATTTTGAATTTTAAGTTAGAAATTATT
>JANHFP010005740.1:54820-66977 GCA_032468135.1 Calamaria suluensis | reverse complement strand
GACATAAATATGTTTGCCTTCTTCTCTTTAAAATATGTTATTAGAAAAAGAAATTTTGACAGGATTGATACCAAAGAACGATAAAATATGTTATGTTTTTTTGTATTTTGTAATTTCTTATTTTTATAACTTTTTTCTTTTTTTATATAAGAGTAACTTACACTCACTCGGCTGTTAAAGAATTTACATATCCATTTACCTTACCCTTGTTTAAAAACTACAAAACCAATAAAACATTTTTGATAATAAAATAAAATAAATAGATCACGGAATAAGTAAACTGGTATATTTGGAAAATGTTAATGATATATAGATAGTATAATGAAATAGAACCTACATTCAGCAACAATGAGAGACAATTCCTTCCTTGTATAATTGTGAACAAGATTAATATCTAATTAAGATGTTAGTGAACTACTAACATATTAATATAAATATATAGTAAACAACATTTGAAATGAAGGTTGCAATTTGGATGGCATGGTACCATTCCAAAAAAGATGTAGAGCTTGAAGATTTTAAACCATGACACTGATTCTAGTTTTTCTTTTCCATGAATGGGGAAGAATAGTGTACTGTATAATTTTCCAAGATATGAAGAGATTAAATGATAAATGTTTATTAAGCACAATAAAGAACAAACAGCTCCCTAGGCTTCAGGTAATAAGATATCATCTGGAATTAGTTTAGAAAATATGAAAGAAAGTACAGTTTCTTTCAAAAAGGCAGCAGTTGCTACTGGCTTACACATTTTTAAAATCACAGAGGATAAGACTGTTAATCACTAAGTACTGTTTTAAGCAGTACTGAATGCCGTTCCAGATTGATTATAGACTTTGCCATCATGGTGCCCTCCACATACACTTAATTTCCAAACTTCACAGCTATTATAGTATTTGGGAATATTGGATTACACAATCAACATCTCTAAGTAGTGCCACAAAGAAGTCCATGCTTTTTTTTATTCCAGATATCTGGAAATATCTGAGTGGCTGCTGTGATTGACAGGAAATGAAACTAGGCAATTGGGCAATTTCATTTGAATATATTAGGAAAAAAATGATTAAACTAAAAATTCTAGAATAGATTTTTCTTTACTGACAAGAAAGTACATTTCACTGCCCATTATTTTAACTGCAAGCAAATAATTGTAAAGCTTGTTAAATAATCAATTTTAAAAAGGAAAGAAAGCAATACATTTATTAGCACAATCAATTACTAAGGAGCAACAAAAAAAACCAATACAGCAAATATATTTGATGCATAAATAAAGTTCTATTTAGGAAGTAGCTATCCTCCATTTGCAAACGATACGTAACTGGGGATGGTAATCAATATAAAACACATAATTTTTGACTGCAAGGAGATGTAAGGGAGAATAAAAGCATGACAACTCAATAGCAAAGAGTACAAACAACTATCTCATGTTCACCTTTATCAGTATTATTTAAGTAGGAAAGTCGTAAACCACATTTTATAATACCTCAGGGTCAGTAGGAAAAGAGAATGGTGCTTAATTTCCTCCCCTCCTACTTTTTTTCATTACAAAGTTCATATTATGCCTTTTCTTTAAACTGAAACATATTTTGAAGATCACTTGCATGAAAAAGAACTTGAAGTTGTTAAGAAATATTTACAAAATAGAAACAACCTAAACTAGCTTGCAATTAAGAACAAACCATAGGAACACCCAAATTTCTCGCATTTGAATAAAAAATGAAATTCTATCTACACATGTGATTTCATTAATTATTACACTACTGCAGTTGTCTAACACCCACTACTCTTAAAAATACATTCTACTCAGCTATTCTACATTTTTTTGAAAAGGATACTGTATCCCAACAATTCTCCTTTTTTAAAAATACTCTTAGACTAGAGAGAGAAAAAAGTCTTATCTCTGCTGTAAATTTGACCAACTGCCACAGCAAAATTCCCATTTCTATTATTTGGACCTACTTATTCTTTTGGTGCTAAGCAGCAAACAACCATAATAACAGAGATATTTTACATTTTAGTCAGAACACATAACTTGCAGTCACAGGATTATGTAGTAATGCATGATTGCATAAGTTCTACCCATCCATTTCTTGATGTGGTGCCCATGGTCACTAAGGCTGCAACCAAATACCAAATAAGACAGCAGGATAAACTATTATACATATACATCTTACATATGCATAAGGAATTTTAAAAAAAAATCATAATGGAGGTGTGGTCTGACCTCTTTTGGAACAGAACAGAAATGACATGTATTCAGAAGTGAGAGGGATTCTAATCAAAATAATTATTAGCAGCTGCATTCCCACCTAAATCACAGTACTGATTTGGTCAGGGGAAAATATAGACTAAACTCTGAATTATTGTAGGCAACTAAGATAAATAAAACCTCAAGGGTCCAAAGTTATATATTAGCAAGTGAACTAGAAAAATTAAACTCATAAAATAATTTGCTACTGCACGTTACTAACCTATGGGTTAAACATCAAATATATCTGAAATTGTTTACTAACTACTCCTGATTATAGATCAAGAAGTAGACATTCCATACATAGTGCAATTTCTCCAACAGAAACAGGAAAATAATATATACTACATGTATGCAACTTTTTCAATGGCCAGTAGACAATCTACCATTTGATTGCTTCCATTTTTGCAACATGCAAATGTTTAATAAAAAGTTTTTGTTGTGCAAACTGCAACTACTTAGCTACTTAGATTAAAAACAAACAACTGGTAAATCTCTGCTATCTAGAAAAAGATCCAATGTCTTGGTCACAAAAAAACTGCAATTTCAATATCAAAAGTGCATCGCTATCCTTTTGAGGGATTACAAACAAATATTTATACTTCATTCATTAGGGAAACACTAATTATTATGACTGGGAAGACCAGTCATTTTGCCTAGACCCCAGGGAAAATGCAATTAAACAGAATTTTTCTGTGATTTTTCACAGAAAATAAAAACGGGCAGGTTATCAGAAATGATGTATTAATGAGAACATTCTAAAATGTCCGATTGAATTTTGATCCCAATCCCATCTACTTGTTTTCCCGAAAATAAGAGCCTTTCTTATATTTTTTGAACCCCGAAATAAGCGCTTGGCCTTATTTTTGGGGCACATGGAACAAGATGGGGCTCCTCTTGCCGTATTACCTGATTTCCAGCTCTGCGTTTAAATATTTTTGGGGAGGGCTTATTTTCAGGGGAAGACTTATTTTAGTGCATGTGTTCAAAAGCCCAATTGAGCTTATTATCTGGGGATGTCTTATTTTGGGGAAAACAGTGTATATTAATTCCATTTAGCCTTTGGGGGGGGGGTCTATTTTTGGCAAAGACTGTAAACATGGTCATAATTATCTTCAGAATGCAGATTTTCAATTTTTCATCTCATATTGTGCTACTAGTCAGAAAATATAAATTACAGTCAAGAAAAGTACATTAGTCACATCATTTCCAATAACATTTTAGCTAGAAACATGGCATAATTCAAAATATCAAGAATGAAGAGTATTGAAGATGATTTAAAATACAATCATACTTTAGATTAATTATTATGCTGGTCATTAAGATTTGATTGATAGATCAACTACAGAGATTCAAGCCAAGTTTCTATAAATGCATTTAGATTATGCAAAAGTTTGCCTCTGAACTGTTATTCTTTCCAAGTAATGACTATAGCAAATGTTTAATACTTGTTGTAAGCCTAACTTTTACAACTGTAATACTGTTTCCTAAACAGGGAAAATATTAATTAGAAAAAAACTTTAACATTTTGAGCAGTCTTGTCACTTACCTTTCACTAATTTTACCCGAAGTGGGAAGAGAGAGATTTCAAAGTATTTCATTTATATATTTCTATACTGAGCTGGACTATAACAACATTAATCTCAGATTGTTATGCATTCTATATTACCTATACTAAAATAATATAAACCAAACTCAATGTATTATCTTTTATAGTAGTTGTATATTCCAGATAATTTTATAGCATGCTTGTTCAATAAGATGGGTACTTGTATATCACAACTGCCATTAGATGGCAGTGTTCAACAACTTTCCATTGAAATACAGTATTAGGTTAAAGGTTAGTTTCCACAATCCTTACACAGTAATTAAATAGTGGAATAACTATAGGCTGCTTCTTTTAAAATGCTTAGCTTGAGAAAAGTTTTAAGATTTATGAGTTCATTTTAGATTTTAGGGACTGGGATTAAACAGAACAGAATTTAATAGAATTTTATAAATTTTCTCTCTAAAACGTGGGGATGCAAAAAGCTGGAAGCTCAACCACCTTCAATATCTCTCATAATAAAACTGCAAAACAGCAGCTTTCCTGAGGTGCCATATCAAAATTTGAATTTGTTACATATTAGAAATAATCTTTAGGATATAGAGGCTTTTCTACTAGCCACTACAGAATATTGCATGTCAAAGAGAAACAGTTTTTTTAAAATTTTAAACCCAAGTTATGACCATATTTTCAATGTCCAATTACTCTTCAAACTAAACTATATTTCATATGGTTCTAGCACTGGTGTTAAACATTTGGGTGCTTTTCTAGGGAAAAATTGAATGTTATCCCTCCCTTCTCATATTAGATATTAAACTGGATTGGCATTTGGCATTCATTAGATAAGGTAGCAAACTTTACATAGAAACTGATTCATATATACATGAAAAGGAATTACAGGAAGATAAATGCAATTTTAGATTGACTAATCCAATGGGAAAGTAATCCCTGTATTGGTCATTCTTTGAGACAAGACCTAGAATCCTTTCTAGACTGTAATCTGTCCTGCAGTTGACATGTTCAAAACAGCAAGTCCCTGGAAGCAGCAATGGAGGTTGTAAAGATGGACAGACAAGGCAGTTTATTTCCTGCACTTTGCTGGTTTATATAATATTCCCACATGTGACTAAGAATGCTCGACATTTAGGACACGCCTCCAATGTTTATTAAATGAAGTTAATAATATTCCCAATTAGATAGCATTACTAGAAACTAGTAATTTAGATCCCTTGATAGGCACAACTTTGTATTCCCAGTTGTCTGTCTTATTTATTTCTGACCAGATTTTATGGTTACCCATAGAGATCCAAGTCAGTTTCAGAGCCCCTTCTTCTGGAATGTTTCTCCATTTACTTTCACAGATGAACCATTTTTCATTGTTCTACCACTAAAATTCCAGTCAACAGGAGAAAAAAGTTGAAGAGTCTTTTTGTATGTCCAGTAGGGATTAAGTATGAAGGTAACAACACTCAATCCTGTTATTAAAACAGTAAAATATAAGAGTCCCATATTTTCCATCACATCATTCCAATTGGAAAGACACACCCACCAGATATGGTAGGTAAGCATCATACGGCAGTGAAACATATGGATCATTATCCATTGGCTTGCCTTCCAAAAGAAAGTATTAGTCCGGCCAGCCTAGAGAAAAAGAAAAAAAGAAATCCAAGTTAAAATATCAAATAGATAGAATTGAAACATATTTCTCATGAAACAAGTGCCATATTTGCAAAGTTAAAGCATTATAGAAACCTTACTTCTTCCAAATTTGTTAAAAGTTATAAAAGAAGCAGGGAATCTTAAACATACTGTACCTAGCTTGTGAATAAGAACTTGATTAAACATCTGGATCACCTTTTGGAGGACAAAATGGAATGTCAGCAAGAAAAACTATTAGGAAGTATGCTTAAGTTCTTCCAATTTGAGCAAATTCATGGCTTTCTGTCTCATGACTGAAAAGGATTGTTCAAAGTAAAAATAACCTTTTATGTATGCCAAGACAGCAACTTTATAGTCCATGCCCTACATCAATTAAAGAACTGGAAAATGCAGGAGAAAATGTCCCAACACATAAATCTTAGAATGACTGCTGCAAAAACACTTATTCCACAACATCTATATTTCATCTGTGGAGTTTGTCAAATCTGTAGAAAACAGTACTGGCTACCTCTTAATTTAAACAAAAAGAGGGATGTTTTCTGCCATATCATGCTAGGAAATATTACCAGGAAGTAGAATTCAATTGAGAAGAAAGCCAGTTTAATCTAGCAGTTAAGGCAATATGTTAGAAAGCGGGAGACTGAGTTCTAGTCCTGCCTTAGCAATGAAAGCCAGCTGGGTGGCCTTGGGCCAATCACACTCTCTCAGCCCAACCCACTTCACGGGGTTGTTGTTGTCATGGAGAAAATAGGATCTGCTCTATTTGTAAAAATTATAAAGACAGCATATACATGAATTTGTCCTTTAGTATTCTAAATCCATCTTACTAAACATCTTTATGGTGTTCACAGTACTCTTCTAACAAGGGTAATGTTAAATTGGAGGCTTCAGGATTGTGATATAAACTTACTATAACATGCAATGTCTCCCAGCCATCTCAATCTCTATAGAGAATAACTTGAATCCTAAGGCAGGAGAAATCTGAAAATTGCTAACCTCTCCTTTCTTTTATTCACTCAAGATATTACTTAGCAATATAAATCATGTTTTATATGAACTCAGTTAACTATATCAGTACAGTATGTTAAATTCCAGTAGTATATCAAGGGAAATATTTGAATTTTGAGTCAGGTTCCAAAACTGCTGTGATTGTTATTTCACCTAAACATAAACAGATGGTCAGAAATCTCTTTGCACAACTCCGCAAAATCTAAGCAACCTACTTGACTTACTTGATCTTACTTACTTGATCTTGACAATTCCCATTGATTTTTTTAAAATGTACAGTTTATGGCCAGAGACAAGCTGTCATTTACATAATACAATGGTTGGGCTCAAATAAACTATAGTATGGCTCAGCATAATTTATGAACCAACCACCACTTGGAACCATCTATTTTTCCCTTTTTTCGCTTTATTACTTATTACTTGGGAAATTATACTGAGTTGGGGTTGGCAAGCTTATGGTCTCCCCAATGTTTAAGCAAAACTTCCATCAGCCCCAGTCACAGGCTGAGCTATTTTGGAGCTCAGCAACATCTAAAAGATTACAAATTTCCTACTCGTACGATTAAGTAATAAGCATTTGTAACACAATTTTTGACCTGGTTTTTAGGTTTCAAATTTACACATAAGCATGAACTGAAATACTAAATTGTTTGCATTTCTGTCATAAAAGTTTACATTACAATGCTGTTTTCGATTTTCAGTTTAAAGTAGTCTATAGTAGTATCATGTATGCTGTATAGAGAATTCTATTGCTTTAAAGGAATACTATTCATATATTCAATTAGTAAAGCTGAATGACCAGAAGTGACTCAAAGTGGCATATTCAAAAGACTGTAAAACACACTATCCCAACAAAGCAGCTTTAAGGGACAGCTTCTGAACTCTTGCATATATAACTGTCCTTATTGCTTTCTCTGCCACCTCCAAATTGAGGAAGCAAAAGTTTACATAGATTCCATTTGATGTCATTTCCCTTATCTATCCTAATGACACATATAGTTAACTTCCCCTTAAGGTCTTAGAGAAAGAGATGTTATGTCATGACCTCACATACAAGGTTTACACATAACTTCCTGAAAACATATGAACTTTTGTTGATATCAGAATGTAGTTGCAAGAAATAAACATTCTCTAAACAGAGCTCAAGATCATTATTATTTTCTTGGATTAGTGGTATTGTGGGGCAGTCAACAAGCAATCCACAGAAATAGCAGTTTTAATCTATGGTTCCATGTCACAGGAAAAAATCCAATTATGTATGTAGTTCATAATATTGTAAAACAGGACACTATATATATTTCATATAGAACCACATCTCATTTAACTACTTAAAACAAGCTCACAGCTAACAGAACCACATGGTGGTTCGCCCCATGTGCCAAATCTATCATGGATTGAAATTCTTAATACAACTTTAGTTCTTCATTGGAATGCACACTAATTATCAACATGAACTGTTTTAGGTAAGGTTTTAGTTGTAACTCAACATTCTTATTAGCTACAAAGGAAAGGACAGAGCTCTCAAGATAGGGCCATGAATGGAATTGACAACTACATGGCTAATTTCTACCAGCATTATTTTGAGTCTCAAATGCTTCATCACTCTTCCAGTGATATTTTTCATCGTTCCCAAATTGGCTGGAGACCAGTACAGAAAGTTGTTTACCCCTAACCAGATTTATTTATTCTACAACATTTTTCCAGAACAAGTGTTTTGGAACACAGTCCTAAGTTAAATTTAAAGTAGCATTTAAAGTAGCATTTAAAGTAGTAAATTTAATTAACAGTATTGAAGAATTGTATAAAAAGTATTGAATAGATTTAATATTTCATCTGGAAAAGCTCAATCAAGGTATTTTAACATAATAAAAATGAATTATTCAATCAGGGATTATTCCTAGCTGTTGCTCTACCATTTAATGTTCTAGATGAGAGAATCAGCTAAACTTTTCGAGTGTGTACATATTATGACATTCTTCTGCAACAGTTGCATCTGTTAGAAGAAGAGCACTAGCAGTAAGGACCTCTGAGTGACTATACTCAGACATGGGCCTAGGCCTGATCACTCACTCTGAATAGAAATGCATACAATAACAGAGACGAGACTGAGGATTGGATTCTAGATAGGAGATTCAGCAAGAAAAAGGTGAAGATTGAGAGTTGTAGCCTGAACTTATGGAATAAAATGCCTCATTACTTGAAACAAGCTGCTGTCATGCTCTCAGACTTGCTGCAATTAGCTGTTTTGCCATATGGACTTCCACTGGGGACTGGTCCAGACTAGATGTGTAATTTTATGTAGCAACCATAGCTCTTGTTTGCTCACTGCTCTCTCACCTTTAAAAGCATCCAAGACATGCATGTGAAAGGTGTACTCATCTCAAGTAGCATCCCCATCAAAGGTATGTAATGTCCAGATTTTATGTTGGTTATCAGACCCAAAAAACCAGAAAAGGCAAAAAAATGGTGAGCAACTACAAATAAATCAAATGTTTTAAAGATAAAATTAGAGACATGAACGGCTATATTTTCCAGCAAAAAGAAGCCAGAGGCTATGAGACAACTGAACCAACTCCAATCCTGCTGGGAATAAACCTTATCAGCTTGAAAAACTGGATCTAAAAGTAAAGCCCAGAAGCCAGCCACAAAACACTGAATGCCGAACACGCCTCTTGTAGTAGCCAGATTCCAAAAGACTTTCTCCTTTGCTGGCAATGAGCGGTAAGTTATACTCAACCATGAAGACAAAAAATGTGAAAAGCAAAATATTCCCAAGTACAGAAAGAAGCCAATGGCCACTAGTGCCAAACGAACTTCCCACAGAAAATAATTCCAGGCAAATATGGATGTTGCCTCATCATTTTGAAGATTCATGTCTTCTACTTATGTTGAGGTGGTTTGGGGAGCACTTGTCAGGTCCACTTAAAAATCTTGAACTTTTTCCCATGCAGTGAGCAGCAACCAAATTCTCATTGTCACCTGTAGAAAAAAACAAACAAAATGCTCTATATAGAAATACATACATTACACATACCTAGTTCTAAGACGTCATACAGATTCAGTTTTCATACTGCACTAAGAGGTCTTTTAGTTTGGCTAAAACTTTTTGCATAATCAAAATGGCTTAGAATTTTGTGTAACCCAATAATAATTATTCAACAAACTGATTAAATAAACAACAAATGAAATCCAACTATTCATTATTAGTAGCAGTGCAAACTTTGCTTGGATTTCTTGTATATACTGTACTTCTGCAATTAACACTGAGATAAAAAATCACACATTGCTTCTTAGTACCTGTCACTGGCCATATTAGTCTGGCTCTGAATCCAAACACTGACCTATATAAACAAGTCATGTCTTTGTGATGGCAATTAAATGTGTAAATATATACTTGTAATGAACTTATTTATGCTTTTTAAAAATGTTAAGAGTTGCACACGCCTAACTATGAAAAGTGTTTTCTGAGGAGAAAACTAAAGATGGCATGGGAAATAGCTGGCTGACATCTATAGTGCCCTCCACAAGGACTAAACTTATAAAATGGCCCTGCAAAGCAGCTTAGACAAAGTTATGGTTGACTAATTTGTGATATACTATATAATATAATCCAGTCAGTGTAATCAGTAAATGGTTTGATATGTTGTGTGAATCTAAACCCTCAGGTCAATTCACCTAAACATGGTTAACAAAATCATAAGTAAGCAGGGACAGAGTTCTGAGCTAAATAAAAACACAATCAGTGATTATTAGCCAAGTATGGCTTCTTTCACTGTGTTTTTACCCTTACTGGGTTGTATTCCACACTGTCAAGAAAATGAAGTTGCACATCCAACCTTAGACGTTACTTAGGGAAAACTGAGGTGAGGCCCTAATAACATGTAACTGCTGTATTTTTCAGGGAGTTTCACAGGTACACATGACTGCCTAGTCATTAGCAGAGAAGGGATGTTTTCAAGCTTTCTTCCATTATGCCTTGCAGACGGTTTTAAGTAAGCACTAAGTTCCAGATGCATATTTCATTCCTAGCCATTATACATTATAAGCACATTATGATTCAGGTCTGGATCACAATAATTAACCCTTAACTGGAAGTAAATGCACACAAACATACATACAAGCATAAAAGAATATGATGTATTGCAAATATCCTACCAGATATTTTTTAGCAATCGTTGCTGACTTCTGACTTTATTTTTTAAAATTAGTATTTTTCTCTCTCTGATGACTTTCTACAGTAATGGTTGTAGTTGTTTGATTACCAAATACATAAATTACATTTTATCCCTTAGAGTTGACAGGCACTCAGTTGACAGACTGTCTCCCATTTACGAAAAAACAAGTATGCCTAATTCACAGTTGAATTCCCAATTCCATACTGGCTGAGGATGATGAGAGTGGAACTCCAACACAGAAAAGAAGCAACAACTAGTTCAACATTATCCGTCCTACCCAAAGATATTTTTAAAATAAACTTCTGCAGCCTGTTCTTAACTTGGAGATACAAAAAGCTAAGTAAAGCCATTGTCACTAGATGATCACCATATATTGTTAGTAATTTCATATTAGGTATTCTGATGATTGTCTTCCAAAATCCTGTCTTCCTAAATCATTTCTCTGTACACCTCAATGCTTAAGAATATCTTTCTGGATAATACAGACAACCAAGCCATCCCAAATGCCCAGATTAATACTTAATACAGGTTAATACTTGCCTAGCAACAGCTTTAATATAAGTAAAGCTTTGTGACACCTTTGTTAAACCCTTAAAACCAATAGAAATAGAACTGTTTTTATGGAAGAGTGACTACCCTAACAACTCTGAAGAAACATTGAGGGACAGGAAAAAGTAATACCTTATCCTGAAAATTACACTTCCAGTTACAGGTAGTCCTAACATTTCTGTTGATAAGTGAAACATTTGCTAAGTTAATTTTGCTCCATTTTACAACCTTTCTTGCCACAGTCGTTAAACAAATCACTACAGTTGTTTAGTTAGTAACATGGTTGTTAAGTGAATCTGGTTTCCCCATTGACTTTGCTCATCAGAAAGTCACAAAAAAGATGACCACATGAGCCCGGTATACTGCAACCATCATAAATATGACTCTGCCTTCAAATTTCAATCACAAGACCACAGGGATGCCTCAAGGGTTGTTAGATGTGGGAAAAAAACCGGTATAAATGTCACTTTTTCACAACTTTGGTCACTAAATGAAGTGTTGCAAGTCGAGGACTACCTGTGCTTCCTTCAGACCCTCTCACCGTCGTCTCTCTCCTGTTCTAAAAAAAAAAAAAAAAAAAGAGGGGGGGGAATCCGAATTAGCTTCACTTCTGCTTAAAAGAATCTTCCGGAATAGTAAAAGTCACAAATAAAAAACCACCGTCCATGGGGGGTGGCAAACGGAAACTCTTCGGGGCTTATTATGAAGCCCGTCCTCCCGTGTCCTAACTTCACCCCTTAAAATAGCGTTGGCACCCGAGAAGGTTGCGTTTTATTCACACAGACACACACGAGAGAGAGAGAGAGAGAGAGAGAGAGAGAGAGATTGCCACAGCCTTTATTCGCGTCGGATGCACCTTCAAAACTATAAGATATATTATATAACATCCAGCCCTAGGTTTAATTTTTTTTAAAAAAAAAAAGAAAAAAAAAACCCAGAAGCCCCCTCCCAACCCCCAAATCTCTCTCTCCC
>JANHFP010005740.1:20561-31519 GCA_032468135.1 Calamaria suluensis | reverse complement strand
CATCTCTGTCTTGGATCAGGTGGGGGAACTGCTCCCAGTTCCTCCTCTGAACTTCCCCTCTCTGGCTCCACCCCTAGCAAACTGGGTCCAGCCTGTGCCTGCTCTTCACCATCCTCATCCTCAGCTCCAGCCCCCCCTCACTGCTCTCTGCCAGCTGTTCCTCCTCGACCTCCGAGTCGGACGCTGACAGAGGCATGACACTTTATTACTGAGCACCTAGCTTCAACATTATGGACAACAAAATAATCTTAAACTTACAAATTGTGTTTTGCAAACTGTACAACAATCACCAAAGCAAGGGAAATCCACTATTCTTCAACCAATAACAACCCTTCTTCTCCCATTCCTTTTTACATTTGCCACAGGTTGGTAAAAGACACCATGTTCAGCAAAGGTCCAAATTTCAATTTGGAACCTAAATTTTCTCCATGTCATTGGGAACCCTACACTGTAAACTATAGTTTCCTGTCACATATAGCTGAGTAACAGCTAATGCTACTGTATTATGAAGATGTGGGTTGTTCCCCCCCCCCCAAATTTTCAAAGCCTCTCTCCTTGTACAAAAATCAATGTCACATTTCTGTCCAACCTCTCCTGAGAATGAATTACAAAATTATACTACCGGTGACAGAAATTTTTCGTATACGTCTTCTCCATTCACACAAAAGAAGAGTGATCCCATGACTTTGACAAAAATTATATGTTATCCATGAATGGCTACTCCTTACTCATCATTCACAAAGAGCATTATAGGGTGGCAATCACCATCATGTCTGTGAAACTCCAACATCTCCTTTCATGGCCTCAAAGGGATATTTTACCAGCACCATCAACGTAATCACCAAGATTGTTGGTCAGAGGAAATGAATTGCTGGTGCTTTGAGAGTGGTACTTTCACTATCCCAGGTACACATTACAAGCTCACATCTTTTAATCAAAGGACTACAGGATGGTCATATTCTGTAAAAGCAACCTGACACATCCATTGAGTCTGCAGTTTGGAAATAATGAAGCAGTATTATAGTAGGAGGCTATATATAAGCAGCAGCTTTAAAAGTATTCTCTTGAAAACAGCACGCAAAAAGTTAAGTAACTGCACATTGCAGATGTATAATTAATAGAGGTCTATGGACACAAGTCATGGATTCCCACTGGGATGGATCTTAATAAAATTTGCACGCACAAAAAACTGCTGACTTTAAAAATGCATCTCTACTTTGACTCCTGCAAACTTTTATTGGGAGGAATAAATCACAGAGAAGAACAAGAAGCCTAACTGAACTACAGCATTTGATAAATGCCATCCAGTTATATCTCAAAGGAGAATTAATAGACTAAATTAATAGACACACAAGTACGGACATTTCAAATGCACAGATTTTCCTACAAAATCTACTAAAGCACCCAATTTCACCGTATAATGGTATCTGACTTGAGTTGCCTGAAGGTGATAACATCTGCGACACAACATGTGCATTCACCTTGTTCATGCTTTTCAAATTGTGACAAATTCCAAAAACTGTCATAGCAGATAAAGAGAACAACAATCCCTTCATTGAAAAAACATCCCTTCATTTGCTTGCTTGCTAGCAAATGAAGGGATGTTGGCTAGCCTTTAAGATGGCACCAAACTCTTCGTTATTTCACACAAACTCTTTGTTATATGAAGGGATGTTGGCTAGCCTTTAAGATGCCACCAAATTCTTTGTTATTTTACACAATGTTATTACCACACCCTACCACCAAAGAGGGACACGGTAGCTCAGCAGGTAAGACAGCTGAGCTTGTCAATCGGAAGGTCAGCAGTTCAGCGGTTCAAATCCCTAGTGCCGTGTAATGGGGTGGGCTCCCGTTACTTGCCCCAGCTTCTGCCAACCTAGCAGTTTCAAAAGCACCTAAAAATGCAAGTAGAAAAAATAGGGACCACTTTGGTGGGAAGGTAACAGTGTTACATGCACCTTTGCCATTTAGTCATGCCGGCCACATGACGATGGAGACGTCTTCAGACAGCGCTGGCTCTTCGGCTTTGAAACAGAGATGAGCACCGCCCCCTAGAGTCAGAAACGACTAAGCACATATGTGCATAGGAAACCTTTACCACCAATACCTGATTATGTGTGATGAAAAAGCATGGAAGAGAGTGTTCAGTGGAAGACTGAATAAGCTTACATGGGTTGACACACTGTACCAATGTCTTTCCTTGCGGAAGTGATCACTCATTTCTGTAGGCATATTTTTATATGTACATTATATTTAGGCCGACTGAACATAATAGTGTTCAGTATTCAGTAACACTTACGCATTGCAAAAAAAGCATTATGGATAGCATTGCAAAAAAGGAAAATAATTCCTATCTTAGCTGGTTATTTCTTACATGCTTTACTGAACTGAAGTACTGTAACTACCCATGACAAGATTTTCTTTTTCTGTATTGCAGAATTATTATATTTTTGAATATCGAATATTGGAATAAAACAAAACTTGTATGCTAAAGAGGTTAAGATGAGCAGGTTTACGGAGATTGATATAGCTCTTTTAAAATATTTTTGGGACATGTTTTTGTTTGTCTTCAAAGAACTTGGAATGCTAATAGTTCAATTGATTTCATGTTAGAACTAAAAAGGGAAATACTGTTTGCTTAATTACATTAAAAACACGTTTGAAGAAATTCAGTCCTTTCAGGTAAGAAATAATCTTTTAAATAATTTCTATTTGTGCAACATTAAAAAGAGTTTATTTAGCTTTGAAAATGTGTATCTTGGTTTAAAATAGAAATCTACAATCTATTTTATCTGATTTAGAATTCAACCAAGTTTGCTAGCTAACAAATGGGCTAGCATTGAAGGACTTCTGTTGAAAAACTATCCCTTCATTTGCTTGCTTGCTTGCTTGATGAAGTTTCTCTGGATCCAACCAATTATTTCTAATGTAGAGCAAGACAGGTTTATTTTTCTTTCAGTAGAGCAAAAATTCTACAACTCGTTTTGACCTGCTACCTATTTATGTTTTACATGGAAAAAGTGGAGAGCAATTTATATTGTAGCTTTCCAAAGTCAAGTTGTCATAGCACAAAACACAATATATCTCCTTTGTAACTTGTACCTTTCAGAAAATGCTTTACTGTTATTGTAGGGCAAATTGAAACATTTCTTTCCTCAATCTTCCTATTCAATGTTTGTTTCTATTGACAGGAGTTTGAACTGCTGTTGATAACTGAATGAAAGACAGACAAGTCCTATAGAAAATAGTATACAATAACCAAGACAGAATATAGTTTGCTTACTTCTCTAATATAACTGATAAAATACCAGTTTCTAAAACAGTGTTTCCAAATTCTAAGAATGTGCATACTGTTCAGAACTGGAAATGCATCAATCAATCAATCAATCAATCACTTCTATTATTGATACTATGTCAGCAATCCAAAAAATCCTGTTCTTCTAATTAATGAAATTGAGACAGACAGCCATTTCTCAAAGATTCATATTTATTAGAATTAGGCAAACTGGTACCACTAGTTCAATAACGGAACTAAACTTTCCCATTTGTTGTCACCACCTAACCAATTCCTCCCAATTCCATACTCCACCCTCAAGGAGGTCACATTCTCCAATCCCAGCAGAGGTAACCTCTGATCACTCCCACATCACTTGCTCTAAGATGACCAGCATAATTATTTATATTGTCTACCCATTTATCTATCAACACCCCCTCCTTTCTCCTTCGTTCCCACAGCTAGAGTGGCAGCTTGTATTTCAGGTCTAATATGATTTCAAAGCTGACATACTAGTTCTAAGTATGATTTACATAACATGCTTTGCTCATGTTTTACTAACATTATACTAAACTATTTATGTTTAACTACAGTATTTGAATTTACTAGCTGCCCAATTCCAATGGACTCTGGACAGTGTACAAAACTAGAAAAAGAACATCAAATCAAATAAAAACTTCGTATCAGATGGACATTCCAGATTAAAATAATCATATGCACAGCAAAATCAAACAAAACAAAACAAAATAGAGACCACTGAACAAAAAATGAATGTCAACCTCGAGCCTGGGACCAAAGCCAGGTTTTCAAAGCTTTTCAGGAACTCCAGAAAAAAGGGAGCCTTGAATTTAGGGGAGATGCCATTCCAGAGGGTGGAAGTTTCACTTCCTCAGTCCCACAAGATGGTATTTTATACTGGGGACATGGACCACACCCACTCTGCCAGAATGTAGTGGGTGGGCAGAAATGACTGGAACATTATCTTAGATATCCAGGTCATATAATGTGATGACCCAGCTCAAAGCAATTACAGGGCAAAACCAGAAATGTAAAGAAACAAACAGTCTTTAATGAAAAGAACTCAAATATCTTCTTCTTGGTCGAAGTTGGGTTATGTATGAAAGCAAAACGCTGGCTGCAGTCCAGGGGTAATTACTGAGATAAACACAGACCAAAATGACTAACGAGGGTCTTACCCAAAACAGAGACCTCCAGACACTCAAACTGCAATTTTCACTCTTTGACTCCAGTGTTTGTTAAGCACAAACGGCTGTCTTTTAAAAGGTTCTACTCAGCTGTGTGCCTGCCTTCATTTACTCTTGAGTAGCCTTTTCTCTAGAGCCTGTGTGTCTCTGCATCGCCAATGCAGCTGGTGTGGCAGTGGTGACACATGGGCACACCAAGAGACACAACAGCTTTTTGAACCAGCCTCACAGCTTCTAAGTATTCTTTGAGGGCACGTTGCGCTAACACAATCATGAGGGGATCACTGCATGAGTTAACTTATCCAGATGGCAAAACTCTGATTGGTGGATAACAATTTTATTCAGAATTACTATTAAGCAGCGTATGAAAAGCTAGTATGCTTTTAATAAGAACTTAGAAATAATAGAATCCATAAAATATGTTCAGCTTTGAAATGATATACATTTCTACTGGGCTTCTGGTATTAATTTGATCTATTATTCTTCAAAGCTAGCAATATATAATGACGGCAAGAGTCAAATACTTCCTAATCTAATTCTTCCTCTCTCTGAAAAGCTTAGTGGATTGCGTTTTATGTTTAGAATCCCATCTGAATTCTCTTTCATACCTGGAAGTCAATACTTGCTAGGGAACATATTCATGTGATTTTATATAGAAATGTAGAAGTCTCAGCTTTTTTTTACAAGCCAAGGACGTACACCGGGGAAGTAACTCTGCAGTGCAGTGGCAAGATGCATGGCCCATCAGAATTTCCCGATTTTGTCCAACTCCAAAATGCAAAGTGACAACAGCCACAGTACAGAAGTGAACAGATTAAAAAACCTTTAAGATAAAAATAAGCACGGAAAGATAGGTTCTTACTTTCTTCAGAAAGGTCATTTTCTTCTGCTTCTCTCTCCATCTCTTTACACCATCCTTCCATTCTTTTAGTCTCGGTGTGCAGCAGCTTCATAAACCACGATCCATCCCGCCGACATGGAGACATCCGTCCTGTTTCAATGGTCTCCATGGATGGTTCCAACCAGGGCTCAGGTGGTGGGAGGTTGGAGGTGTCAACCTGGGTCCTGTAATCTTCCCTATAACTAAAGAGGCCTTGTGTCCGTACAGTTCTTACTGCACCATACTGAGTAGGAGTACTTGGCTCTGAATGTCTCTGGAAAGAGCCGCCAAACTGAAGTCCCTTGTCCTCCATTGTTATGTGTCCGGGAAAGCCTTCAAGTTCTAAATCGGCTTGAACAGCTGCCGTTACACTGTTGGAGCGCTTGAATCGTCCATGGCTGGAGTAAAATGGAAAAAAACCCAACATACTGATCCATATATTGACAATGCTTTGTCTATAAAAAAAGAAGGCACCACCTACTTTCTACTATTTTCAGGGTTTTAAGAAAACCTTTAGAAATATTAATAACCATGAATATAAAAATTGAGAGGCACAACATGAATGGACTGCAGTCATTATAGCAGGGGCGGGTTGCTACCAGTTCGTTCTGGATCTTGTGAACTGGTAGTAGGCTCTGCCCACCCAACCAGATGTCATCACAGACATTCTGTGCATGTTCAGAAGCACCCTGCAAGGCTCCCTTTGCAAATTGGCAGCGAAGGTAAGTGGATCAACCTGCTTTGTAGGATAAATGGTTATTAATGACCCAAAGCAAGATACAAATCAATATCACTCAAACTTGATTTGGAAAGCAAATGTTGATTTATTCTCACAGTAGAAGCTAGAAGTGTTTTGTAAATGCTACAGTGATGCATTATCAGTAAACTAAACAGAAATAAATGAGTTAAAAACCATGTAACAGAGGGTGCAGATGATGGGGTTTGAGAAAAGACTGTCATTGTTATTTGGAAACAACAGATATCTGTGAGCACATGACTATATCTGTGTGTTTCTCAACTTTGACAATTTAAAGATATGTGGACTTCAGTTCTCAGAATTGCCAGCATGAAGTTGAAATCCACAGATCTTCAAGTTGCCAAGGCTGAGAAATTCATATCTTATAGGACATAATGTAGTGAGGAGATGAATTCCAGGGAGGGAGGGAGTTCCAGAGAGTAAGAGGCAACTCATCCCAGATATTATGTATGAAAGAGATTGAAGACAGCCTCTTCTTCCTAGAGGCTGTCCTCAGTCTGGTGTCATGGATCCACTCCTGGACTCCTCTCCAGTTGCAAGTTCAGAGGAGGACGGTGAGTTTGAATTTGCAGAGGAAAGCATGGCACTGAATATTAGTCAGGATTGGGGCTCAGAGAAGGCTAGCCTGATGGAGCAGCCTCGGCTGTGTTGGTCAGATTAGCGAGAGGCTGAGGCTGAGAGAGGTGAACCACAGCTGCAGCAAATTGACCAGGATGCTCCAGGTGAGGACCGAGAGCAGCTGGAACCCCTTAGCAATGATCCAACAACACATCGAGCAGAGAGGAGACAGGGACAACGCCAGTCAGCTAGATAGTCTACCTCACCTCTCATGAAGGCCTGCACTGGCACTGTATACTTAACTCCACCCTGAAGACTTGAGTATTGCTGGGGCAACATGCCCAGTTCTGTGTCTTGTGTGCTCGTGCCATATTTGATTGCTGGACTGCTTTCCTGGACTTCGTGTGGGCCCATTGGACTTGGCTGTCCAGTGATTCTTGCTGTGTTGACCTTGGAATCCAGACCTGTGCAACAGAGCTGCTTTCCAAGGACCTGTTTGGGTGTGTGTGAATAAACACCTGTAGTGTGGGAATTGGGGCCATATGGATGTAGATGTGCGTAGAAAGCTACCTGTCTACTAGAATGTCTCTGATAATGACATGATCTCATTTGATTGTTAGTGGCAGGTAAACTCCTGACTGGGGAATGAGATCATCTACTTCCCACCGACAGGATGCCCATAGGGATTGGAGGAAGACACCACCAATGACAATGCTGTATCTGTGCCCTCAATTTCTTCTGTATAAAAACTCAACAAAATCTCTCTGCTTAGGCAGACATCTTTGCCTAATGACTTGCATCTGATTCCAACACTGTAATTCTTGTCACATGTGCATCTGTGTGTGTGTGTGTGTGTGTGTGTGTGTGTGTAGGGAGCAGGGCAGCACATCTGACAAGTTTTTTGTCTACAGGTGTGGAACATTAAAGAACTTAGCTTGGAAGAATTACCATGTG
Organism: Calamaria suluensis; assembly: GCA_032468135.1. Classification (NCBI taxonomy): domain Eukaryota; kingdom Metazoa; phylum Chordata; class Lepidosauria; order Squamata; family Calamariidae; genus Calamaria; species Calamaria suluensis. The sequence goes on along the minus strand of JANHFP010005740.1, from coordinate 23,891 downwards.
CCATTGTGACATCTATACTATACACCGAGCAGACAAAAGCATAACACAGAAATGGCCCAACCTACCGTTTATCATCTTCCACTTGCACTCCAACCGAATGATACTCCCGCAAGCCTTTGCTATCGTTATCTGAATCAGTGGCTGCTTCCACCTAGTTCAAGACAAAGGAGGAATGTTTTGAAGTGACAGTTGGAGATCATTTCTACCCACAGCGATTATGATTGCTGGAAAAAGCAGACTAAATTCCCTCGGTCTGTACGGATACGCTGATGATAAAAAAAACAAAAACAAAACCCAAACCTAATGTCTGGCCCATCCCTTTGCCTCTGCCTTTGCAGGAAAGGCATGGCAGTGCAGGAGAATTAGCAACGTTAGTGTTTAGTCATATATCTTTTGTGTGGGGGAAGAGCAGCAACCAGAGCATTTGTGGCAGAGCAGAGATGAGGCCTCTGAGAATGTTTTTGCAGCTTGCACAAAGCAAATTGCTATACAAACACTATAAACAGGATACATTTGGCATTTTATGAAATATTCTGGTCGGAGACCATAATTGCAAACAAACTAAAGCATTTGGCCAACATCCGTAGCAGTGATTTCTGTAATAAACACATAAAGGATAAGGAAAGATAGGCAGCCATTAAGCAATAAATCCCAAGGATTTCGGAATGCGTGTATCTTCATCCCAAATGATCCAACAAAATGATTGGCCCTCTTTGTATTTTATATGCCCATTGTGGAAAACAGTAGCATAATCTGGCTGCCATGTGCTAAGTATGAAGTGGGTTTTAAACAAAATGCAACATTAAACTAAAATGAATATTTGATGAGGGGAAGATCATCTGAATTATAGCACTCCAGATATTTCTGGTCAGGGGAAATATTTAAAAGTGAAATAATATTTTGATTCCAAATATTGATGCTTTGAAAAAAAATTTTTTATTTTAAAATCTGCCCTATAGGCAATTTCTGTTAAAAGACAGTAGCTGATTTATTTATCTATTTTTACCAAAAAGGCTAACATGAAGAATATCACACTGGATGTTTTATAGATGGCATTTAGATCCAAAGAAATTATCTTGTATGTATCCTAATGTAGAACCAAAATGTTGGAGATGTCAATGTGAAAATGCTACATATTATCATATTTGGTGGACTTGTGGGAAAATTAAGGCATTTTGGATAAAAATTTGGTGGATTATGCAAAATATTTTAAAGAAAAAGATAAAATTTAAACCTCAGTTATTTTTATTAGGAATAATTTCAGACTGTAATAAAACGGATACAAAATTGATTTTGAACTTAATAACTGCAGCAAGACTTTTGGTGGCACAATATTGGAAAAGGGGAGACTTGCCGACAATTGAAGAATGGACTTTGAAAGTTTCTAACTTAGCCGGGATAGCAAAGATCTCCGCATATTTGAAGGACTATAGGAATGAGAGATATATATTGGAATGGGAGAAATGGATTGTGTATATACAAAACAAATATCAATCAAAAAAAGTGCGATTAGGATATGAATGATGTAGAAGTTTCACTTAGATAAGATTGTTCAAGGAAAAACATGTTACTTATATTATTTATTTCATAATATTCTATATTCGCTCTGGGAAGTGGGAGAGGGTGGGAGGGGGGTTAAAAAACTATATACAACTCATGTTACTTTTCATGTAATAGGGAGAAAATTTTATATGTATGTTTGTATGTAAAAAAATAATAAAACTTTTTTTTTCAAAAAAAAAACTAAGTAGATGCAAATATTCCAACAGAGTTCAGGTCCATTGGGAAGACTTTGCCACATATTTATGGCTTGGAACATGGATTTAATTTTTAATACTCATTTACCATAGTCTGTTCCCCGAGTTCCTTGGCGTCAACTTATTAATATTTATTGGCATGGTTTAATTCAATTCTTTTTTTAATCATTTCAGAGCTTCAGAGATACGGAAAAGAATTAGACAGCCATGCAGTCAGCAACACGCCATGTGATGGTCTTCGGAGGCAGAAAACATTATCAAATTAATCACGAGCAGAAGCTCCTGGAGGGTTTGGCTTTACGTAACTCATGCCCACGTGTTCCTGGTTGAGTTTGCACTTCCAGTAACGTTCGTAGCCCCCTTTGGCTCTGCGTCCACAGACTGAAGCCAAGTGCGGCTGGTTTAAGAAATATATCACAAGGCCTGAAGAATGTCCGCAAGGGCAGCTTCAATCCAAAGCAAGAGGCAGCCCCTAATCTGCCAAAGGGAGAGGAGGGAACCATTGCAGACAGGCTAAGATCTGGGCCCTTCCGATCAGCTTTCCTTCCTGCCTGCCGGCCTCTTGCCTCCCTTGTCTGCCCTGCTGGCTCTATAAAGCAGTTTCAGAGATAGGCAGTCCTTGACTTACAACCGTAAATCAGCCCAAGGTTTCCACTGCTAAAACAAGACAACTAAGAGAATTTGGCCCTGTTTTACGACTCTTCTTGCCACAGTTGTAACCGAGTTCAGTGAGTCTGGCTTCCCCACGGACTCTGCTTGTCAGAAGGTCGCAAAAAGTGATCACCTGACCCTGGGGATACCACAACTGTCATAAGTACATGCCAGTTGCCAAATGTCCACATTTTGGCCACATACCGTAGGGAAAGCTGCGATGGTTGCAAGTGTGAGAACCTGCCATGAATCCCCTCTGTCTGTACAACTTTGGATGCTGACCAAAGGAACGGTTGTAAGCAGGGGTGAAATCCCTTTTACATTAGCAAATGGGATGTGTGTGTTTTTGTGCTCGCTCCCCTCGTGACACCTCTGGACCTGCGCAGGACCTTCTGGCATGCGTAGAGCGCATCAAAAACGGGATGCGATGGTATCTGGGGAGGGTGGAGCCTCCCACCACTGACGCTACTGGTTCACCTGAGCCGGATACAACTGGGTGCATTTCCCCACTGGCTGTAAGTGATGGGCTCTCTCTGTGTAGCTTACGATTTGCAGGCGAAAAGCCCCTGCAAGGCTTCCTGTCTCTGGAGGTTCCCAGTCATCCAGGTTGTCCCAAAGGTGCTTCTCCAAAAAGAGCAGCTGAGCCAGGTGACCCTGAAGGGCCCAGGCAGAAGAGCCCCCAAGCGGCCTCAGCAACTCTCAGGAAGAGGGCCATTCCTCACCATTCAGTCCGAACTGAAGAAGCTCCTTGGATGGGAAGGGAAATGCTTTCAAGGGAAAGAATTCCAGCTGCCTTTTGGGGAAAAAAAAAAACCCCTTTGGGGCTGAGAAGCTCCAGAAAAGGCCCAGCTTCATGGTCTTGGTTGCCCCCGAGGGGGGGGGGGCTTTTTCAAAAGGCAGCTGGGATTCTTTCCCTCCCCCC
>JANHFP010005739.1:7920-18388 GCA_032468135.1 Calamaria suluensis | reverse complement strand
TTAGAACTCAGTCTCTGGCCAATAGGACTAAGTTATCACCCACAGCTTTGGACTCCCTAAGCAGCCCAAGGGAGAATCAATAGTTTCCAAGCCATTTATTGCCAGGAATGGCAGATAGGATAAAGATTTATACACTTTATTCACAGTTAAGGAGCAGGAATTTCCTGACATAAACTGTTCATTCCCATCTAAAAACCATCCCAAAATATGAAAAAGTGTTACTGCCAAAATGCAGCCATTTTGCTACTGAATTTCAATCATTATTTAAAAATTATGGGGTCAGAACACAAATTAGTTCATTTGTAGCCTATATGTTGTCATCTTCTCATCATCATGAAATCAAGTATGGACTTCTGAACATTATACAGAAAATATGATCCAAGCCATCTGACATCTTTAAAACAAATCTGAAGGAAATCTTCCAAGAGAGCTTTGCTGAGTATTGACTAGCTTATCTGTTTTAGCAAAACATAAAAATCATGGCAACTTTAAGTTCTAACCTGTAAACTCAAGCCCAATTTCTTTGACCGGTCAATCCCCTCTGTAGTCCAAGGTGCAGGTTCAGCATCATCTCTTCTCAGAAGATAGCGCCAAACTAAAAATCCACATTTTCCAATTTCTGGCCAATATTTCACCACCTGAATTATAAAGTATAACTAGCTGCTTAGATCAACTTTAAGAAACCATTTAAACATTTGCATCTAAAATGTTTAATCTAAGAAGGTTATTATCATAAAGAATTTCCTAAAGTTAACAGTACAATGGTGTTTTTTTAAAAAAACCAGTACATAAAGTAAAATGATAGTAAATGAAGGACGAAACAAAAAACAGTAGAAATAAGATTATTTAAACTACCAAACTACAGCATAAATGAATTTATTGATCTGTGATTTTCTTCTTCGCTTAGTTGTGTTTTCAAAGTAGCTAACAAAAATAAGGATACAAAATACAAAAGTATGAAGTAATCAAGTATTAAAAACCTGGACCTGCATCATGAATGCTCTTGTAATATACAGAGAGAAAGGGCCAAAAAGAGTACATTCCATAATATGAATGTGGTACAGAAGAGCTTCTGAGTCCGGAGACACACACAAAAAGGCTTATTTTGCAGATCATAATGTTCCTACAGACTTGTTAGAGAAAAGGCAATTTTCCTAAGCTGTGTAATATAGTTTTTTTTATTAAGTGTATAAGCCCACCCACTCTAAAATTTAATAGCAGCACTGTATCTTTCTCAATATTCCCAAATATTTTATTACCTAAAGTGCCAATTAAAATTTCCAGGTACTTTTTAAGGATAAATCATAATGACCAAAATGTAGCAATCATCCAGATATCCTGCCAGTGCAAGTGTAGTGGGCTGTTTATCACAGCTGCAACCTTAATCAATGAGAGCTTCTATTTCTGTGGAAAAGGGAGGGATTCGACATATCCAAAACAAGGTACATTTCAACATCCAAGTACCCACAAGTCAACTAACATAAGCTTAATTTCATTTGTTTCTTCATCTGCATTTAGCTCATTATCAAACTTCAGTATTTATCCCAAGGACTATTTCCTTGAGGGCAAGCAGTAATTGAACTGGTGTTATCAGCATACTGATGGCATCCCACTCCAAAGTTCCAGCTGTTTCAAGTAGATACTGAAGAGCATGAAGAACAAGATGGAGTCTCATGGGATGCCATAGATACCTTAGTGTGAAACAGAAGTGCCTCAACAAAAGATCCGAAGCCTAGAGAAATTAGAAGGGTCATGTGTCCTATACATTTTCCAGCAAAGATAATCCACCAAGCCAGTTTTAGTCCTGTATTTAAACTAAAAGTTAAAATTACGATATCTGGAAGAATAATAAAGTATTTTCCTGGAACCAATGTCCACAATTTACTCAGGAAACCTCTCTAGAAAGAAATAATGAACAGATGTAGATTAAGGATCCCATAAGAGTAACTGGGATGAATTTTCCTAATCTCCTTCCTAGCAGAGATCATAGGAAATGCTAGGCAGTTGACATGTTACAACCAGATCTAAATCTCAACTTGAAGTGGATTTTTTGGATCTTTTTCATCCAAGCATATCTAGATATAACAATTTCTCTCTACAAATACATTAGTTCTAGGAAAGAAACTTATGCTATCTGAAAAGCAACTTACATACAAAGGCAAGTTGAGGTATTGATCTCAATTTATCTATCTTGCTTCTGATCATCTCCACTGTGTTGTAGTGGACTTCCTAAGCAATGGTATTGTAAAGAAAGAACTTAATATTGACTTCCACAATAAGTAACCTTTGATCACCAGACTGTTTCTCTAAAAAGTATATATCTCACATTTCTTAAGAATCAAAAGGCATTTTTTTACTGGCAGTGGCAATTTAATTTTTTACAAATTAAGATAAATAATAGTCAGGGCTTTTTACATAAATCATCAAAAAGATGCCAACAGCTGAAAACTTTATTTCTAATGCTATAAACCAAAATCCATTTTTTAAAAAAAATGTATATTTTATTGAATTACTGTATATTCAACTTATTATCAATTCTTTCTCTCCCTCCATCACCTTAGATACATTGTGCAAAAGCTGAAATAATAGACAACCAATAAGGTAAAGCTTTCTCTCGCACATATGTGCTAGTCATTTCCGACTCTAGGGGGTGGTGCCCATCTCCCTTTCAAAGCAGAAGAGCCAGCGCTGTCCAAAGACGTCTCCGTGGTCATGTGGCCGGCATGACTAAACACCAAAGGCGCACGGAACGCTGTTACCTTCCCACCACAGGTGGTCCCTATTTTTTCTACTTGCATTTTTACATGCTTTTGAAACTGCTAGGTTGGCAGAAGCAGGGACAAGTAACGGGAGCTCACCAATACAACCAATACAACCCTACAATAGATTACTGATTTTAACTGAGCATACTTTCTAGAGTGTGTTGAATCAAAAATTGCATGAACAGAAAGCACACAAAGGGCTTTCTTTAAACCCTCTATGACAGATTAGAAGGTCACTGAATGCTCAAAATGTGCCATCAGTAACATCCAGAAATCACAAAAAAAAACACATGGATCTTTTAGATTAATATGTTTTGCATATAAAAAAGTACTTTAATATTTTCCAAGACAAACAGAGAACAATACCTTGTATATGCCATCATATCTATTGCCTTCCTCTGGTGCATATTTGCTGATCCTTCGACCTTTTGAACTACGAACAACTCTAACTGGTTTCCCAGCTCTCCAATTTTTAGACTCAGCTCCATTTTTGTCATCCAATGGAGCATCACAATTTAGAGCCAGGGCCCTGAAAAAAATATTTTTTAAAAAAGTCTTTCAAGACAACAGAATATTTCTTAAAATATTAGACCATCAGTGATGATTATCATGACATGCCAAACCATTGCAATTTGATACCCCATGGTGAGCAGAGCATACAGTAGGCTAGTTAAGCATAGAATCACTATAGAGTCAACTGAAGTTTAATTCTATGGAAACAGTATGATAAGATCTTAAGCACTCAGGCACTCAAAGCTTCAGCCTCTAGATGCAGGCGTTCCACAATTTGAAGGGCTCCTAACTTTACTCAGCTGTTAAAACTAAACATTAAAGGTCTTCGCTTTCTGTAACCTGTTCCGCTTTATCCTTTCATCAACAAGGTAGTGATAAGCAGAAATGTTTTCCCTCTACAGGAAAAGCTGCAAACTACTTTTGCCAGGCACCTTGATTTCTCACAGCATTTTACTCTTCCAAGGATTGCTCTGCTTTAGCAACTTATAAGAGGCAATAGACTTAGAATGGCTACCTGTTTGAAAGTGCAGTTTCTCCTTAAAAACGAATGCTTGCTCCTTAAAAAGCAGACTGAAAAATATTTTTAAAAGCACCTGTTCATGTGTGTTAAAGTTTGATCAAATGAATGTTCCCCAATTCTTTTATTGCCAGAAAGATCTCTTCCACCGCTTCCAGTGTAAGTAAATTCATCACCTCGGTCCTATATAAGAAGATAAATTATCCTTTAAAATGTCAAATTATGATTGAGGATACTCTGAAATATACAAGTAGAAGATGAATATGAGCCCCATGCAATAACAGCTGTGCATATATAACTATACCAACTATTTATATGGTACTGCCAGATATCTGGGGAGGCGCTTCCATGTGGTTATGTGTTTGCATATAGATGCATCTATCCAAAACACAAAAAGCATTCACTTCAGCATGCAGTGTTTTAGAAGGACCAATTTACATGTGCTGTAAGAGAATGCTGATGACTTTCTCATTCTGATCATAAATTTAATTTTTCAACCCAAATCTTCACATTCCATACTCTCCCGTTATATCTGTTCTATATCCAGAATAGATGTGAATGCAGCAAATTTGAATTTGCTGGAACTGGAAGTAATAACATATTTCTACTTGCCAAGATATAGGGAATACCTCTCTCAGGTCAAGTATACTATCTTCAAATTTCAGGATTAAAAGACTTGCAAAAACTTTCCAAGAACATCATTAACTGGGAGGAGGACATCAACATATATCATTCTATCTATACTATAAAATTAGTGAATATGTCTATAAACTTCCTAAGTATTTTGTATCTGCTATGCTAAAAAAGGTCAACTACTGTGCTTGATATATTTTGGCAATACAGTATTAGCAAATCCATTCAGAAGAAGGGTGTGTTTGAACAATTTTAAATAGAGTAGAATGGCTTTGAGTGACTTTGGACCTCACAGATATGATAAATTATTAATCTTTTCTCCCTGGCTATAGCCTCTCCACAAGATGTAAACTATCCTCCCCGCCAAAATAATTTAATGAGGCACTTAGCATGTCTTAAAAGTTTAACTGGTTCAAGGGTGGTGAGCATGAATTAAATCTGTTTTGAGAGCTACTATTCGTCTGTGGTTGTTTTGGGAAATAAAGAAAAATATTTGAAGGCTTATGGACCTTTCTTTTTCTTTGAAGTATTCTGATTTTTGGTATCAGCCTATTCAGTAAAAATGCATTTTACTTTCACATCACCTCAGTAATAACTAATTAGCACTTAATGGCAAATGATACCAATAAACTAAAAGGAGTCTGTAACAACTGTCTCTATTAATCACAAAATTGTAGGCCCAAGGAAATAGGGCAAAACACACAACAAGTACATTATATCTCATTGAGCTGCTTTGTATACAAACAGGAACCATGGATAATAATAAAAAGCATTAATTAAATATCAAAGCATGTCAGTTAGCACCAATTCAATGCTATCAGGTGTACCTGACTAAATCAACCAAATGTTGTCGCAGTTGATAATCTGGATTTACACAATAAAATCTGTTAATAAATTATCTAGTAAATAGAAATGTTTTATAACATTTTATAAGCAACTTATGAGAGCCAAAATGCCAGTAAATATTCTAATAAAATTATATGAATGTATTTTAGGGTTTTTTTCTAGATAATTTCCCATCTTTATTTTGTGCAGCTCAGAGTGCTATCTTCAACCCCGGCAACTTTAAGACCTGTGGACATCAACTCCCAGAATTCCCCAGCCAGCCATACTGGCTGAGAAATTCTGGGAGTTGACATCCACAGGTCTTAAAGTTACCAAGTTTAGAGACCTCTGCTAAATAAAATATTCCCTCCTCCCGTTTTCTGCACAAAACAGCACTGCAAAGTACACTGGAAGAAGAGAGGATGATTGGCCCAAATCACCCAACCGCCTTAGTTTCTAAACGTTTTCCCTCTATTGTTATAATTATTGCATAACCCCTGTACAAAGGTCAGAAATAAAAAATAGAATATCTTGTGTAATAAAAGAGTACATTTGTAAAAAGAAGTACTCTTTAATTTCTCTTCCAATATTAACTACTACCTAGATATCAAAGTTTGCTTTACATTTTTATAATTATTGCTCATATTCTGTCTTCCTTTCTATACCAGGACAACGTAACTGTGCCTTCATTCTAAGTCTCCAATACTAATCTCTGTTGCAAAAAATAACTCCTAGCAACAGAAAGGAATATCAATTCTGATCTGGCTGGTGAAGGTGAATCATTTGAGCTGTCAGATTAATAAACCTCTATATTTTTTCTCTCCTTCTCCAGTCAGAATCTCAGTATAGCTGAATGCTGGGACCCATTGACATTTTGCTAACATAAAAATATATCCATTTTAAACATTAAAAAAACATTTTTACCAGCATGTTTATATCTTTACACAGGATGCGATAAAACAATCAAATAGAGCATCAATACATAAACTAATCAGAATATTGAACTTACAACTTCATCTTCAAATCCTCCAGCCAACACAAGAGAGTATGCTCCATCATTACTACGTCCATGGATTCCACCAACATGAGGTCTATGAACACCTGCTTCACTCACCTTTAAAACAAACAAGTTTAAAATATGTTCCTATTTTAATAGCATAAGTAAAATATCAGTACTTCTAATTAAAATACTTTAATCTTGTTTTCCTGAAAAAATGTACTGAAAAGCTACTGAATTGTACTCAAAACACTTCCCAGTTTCAATAAAATTTTGTCATATATTATACTGCTGACATTTTTTAAATGGTAAATTTATAATCTGAGTCCATAGAGCTGTAAATTTATTTTTGGCAAGATTTATCTTACAACAGAAAAATTAGCCCAGCATCACAAAAGATTATCTTATACTAAAGATACTGATGGGATTCTGTCAATAAATCTGCAGGACCATGGGAAAAATCCAAAAGCAGCTACTAGTATAATGTAAGAACTAATTGGGCTCAAGCGTGACATTAAAAACACAAGTTATGATTTATGCACTCATGCAAATGACACGTAGAAACCAATACATAGACAATATATCTACATACCTGCACTCTAAATTTCCATGTTGCTCCAACAGGAACACCAGGTATAGGTCCATAATGGTTAGAAGGAACGATAGTGCATTCCTTAGTACGGCCAACACATGCCATGCCCTATCATCATGAGAACAAACCAAGCAATTAATCATAGTAATTGTGAAAGTTTATGAACAAATATGTTTTAGCAATGTTTTAGCTCACAGCTTATTGAGATAAGGGTATTAAAGAGCTGTTTTGAAACCAGACTGTTGATCAATAAAAAATGATCACAGTTGACTTTGCTCATTTCTTTTGAGAACAGCTTCTATGAAATATACATAAAATCAGCAAACTTCCCTATTACCAACACATAAAAGATAGCATAAAAATTAAATTGTTTACCAGAACTGCTGTTGTTATTTAGCATAATCACAAGACTTTATGCCTTATTATCACTGAATGATAGCGGTCCTGGCCCAATCATTATTTATAAATGTGGACTACTATATTTAGATATTTCATGACATACATTTTAATTAAAATTTTCAGAATTCTCCATCCAGAATAGGTAGAACAAAATATTTCATTGTCAATCATCTCAATTAAATTCCATTATTAATCCTCATCTCAATATTTTTTAAAAAAACAGACAGGTTCACAGTGATACAGGGAATTTTTTTAGATGCCATAGTACAAGCTATCAAAATCATCTTAAGTTCATAAAATTGTGCCCAAAAACTGACTAGTTAAAGTTAAGACTTTAATTCAAATATTATCTATCTTATTATATAGCTAAATGAATATCTGAAATAACTCTTTTTAAAAAAATCATTCACATACAAAGCATTGCAATATTCATGTTTGAAAAATAAACCAAAGAAAAGAATAATATACTAAAACAATCAAAACATTTATTTTCACGTAATTGGAACCGTAAATGCCATAGTAATCTAAAATAATGCAAAATGATTAATTTGGGGTTCTGTGGCATAAATAAATAAAATAAAATAAATAGCCAGCAACCAGATTTTTTAAATGACTGTAGTTACTTTTAAAACCCACTCTAAAATAACAAACTTCATTTGACTTTGCTAGCAAAATGGAAGAGGAAAAAAGCACATTCTAAAGCATCATTAGTTTCAACTCCTAATCATGATTTCAATTCCATACTATGTTTACTAAAAATCATACTTTAGTATGATGTTTAAACTGAATTTTAAAATGATGTGTTTGAGATGGAGGAAGTAGCAGCTAATAGTGATTTCAGAGTTTTTGTCTGAGTTTTTATTTCTGGGGTTTATTTTATGTGGAAATTATATTTCATACTTGGATTATGAACCTATGGAGGACATTAGGAAACAGTTATTTTTAAAAACTTTTTTATATTATTGAACTTGTTTGAAGTTTATAGGTGAGGAAATAAATAAATGTTTAGAGACAATACATGCAATGGTATCTAAATGTTATTTACCTTGCCCCAATCACGTTGGCTGTCAGTGTAGGCAGATGGCATCTTTGCTTTCTTTTTACTTTGTTTGAGCTTTTCCCCAGCTTTTACAACTTCATTAGAATCATTTTTACAGGAAGGACAATACCTAAAATATAAATTATTTTAAAATCTATTAAACTATAAATAAAATACAAATAATACCAATATATGAATTTTATGTAATATGCATCTGAAACACAACTCCTTGTGGGTTTATATTTCATGTTTACATTTCTTGAAACTTCTTATAAACCCCTTTCTTCTTTTAATCCTATGGTTATTGTTTATTTATTGCATTTTTTGTTCACGGTGGCTGTAATGTTATCACCATAGTATCGTGTAACAGAGATTAGATTTACAAACTGACTCAAAATCATCCAGCAAACTGCGTAACTGATTAACCTCCAAAGTGTCATTTCAAGACCTACACTAGATACTTGGGCTTATGATGACAGTTGGGACTGGAATTTCTACCACTGACTGATGCAGTCCTAAAGTGTGACCAGATCACTTAATTATGGCAATCTCTCCAGTGCCTGGTTGTTATGGTTGTTACATGAGGGAACTTCCTGCTGGCATCCATAACCAAAGTCAGTGGGGAAGCCAGTGGAAAGTTGCAAGTCCTAGACTGGCACAAGATAGGTGACTAATAGCAATACCACTTAGATTTATATACTGCTTCACAGTGCTTTTATAGCCCTCTCTAAGTGGTTTACAGAGTCAGCATATTGCCCCCAATAATCTGAGCCCTCATTTTACTGATCTCAGAAGGATAGAAGGCTGAGTCAACCTTGAGCCAATCAGAACTGAACTTCTGGAGTGAACAGTGAGTTGGCCCTCCAGGACTGCATTCTAATCACTATGCCACCACAGCTCTTTAATGCTAATGCTGGGTGGGGAAGGGAATGCAGGGAAGGATGAAAAGAGACATGCCCTAATGGCTGGAAGTACAGGAGGACTAGGCGGAAAGTACATAGGTGGGACAAACTTATCCCAGTGACTTGCAACCTTCCCCACTGACTTTCTGGGGAAGCTGCTAGGGTAGGTGGCAGATGGCAACAGTGGTGAGTTGCTACCGGTTTGGGCAAACCGGTAGCAGCAGCGGTGGGAGGTTCCGCCCACCTGCCCTGACATCATCAAATATGCTCTGCACATGTGCAGAACCGCACATGCAGATGAGACGCATGCGCAAACTGGTAGCAAAGGTAAGTGAAACTCACCCCTGGATGGCAATCATGTGATCATGGGGCACTGCAACCTGTCATTCATGCAAACTTGTTACCAAGCACCTAGACTGCAATCATGTGATCACAGGGGAGCATTTCCTCCAATATATTAGGTGGGGCTGTTCTTCTAATCATACCATATATTTCTGCCAAAATATTGTTATCAGGGGTTTGATCTTGAAATAAACAGGGCAAAATTAGACATAATTCACTGCTTCTCTCTTGGCTTTAAGCTTGGATTTGACACTGTGTTGTATAAACTGCAAAATTAAGCCATGATCCTATGTTATCATTTCAGCATGTAAAAAACAAAAGCAAACTAGGGCAAATCTGATATATTTCTCCAATGTAGGAGTTATATGAGGGAAGCTGTGATCACCACTCTCTCCTGCAGCTGCAGGTTTAGGATAAGCATCTGAATATCACATTTGGTGCAGCTGGCTAAACGAACAATATAACAATTACACTGTCTAAGATAATTAAGCCTTGATTTTGAACAAGAACTGTTTAATGATAGTTACCCTAATTAGACAGGTTTTATGTACAACAACTCCTGGATATTCTCTACTATAAGCAGAAGAACAAAAACCGTACTATCTCAGCAAATACTTGCAAAATTCTTCATTCTACAAAAATTGTATGATATTCCAAATTTAGCTTCTGAAGACCACAATTATTTTGAAATTTTGAACATTGGAATGAACTGCAAACAATCTCCTGGTAAACACAGCTTCTATTTGGTTCCTGTCAGAAGTAGCTAAGTAAATCACAGAGCTGAAGGTTATGAACAAACAAATTCTTTCAATTCTGAGTACAACAGGGTAAAGCAAAGATTTTAATTTTCACATCTATAAATTACAGAGGGATAGAGAGAGAGAGAGAGAGAGAGAGAGAGAGAGAGAGAGAGAGAGAGAGAGAGAGAGAGAGAGAGAGAGAGAGAG
>JANHFP010005736.1:0-11537 GCA_032468135.1 Calamaria suluensis | reverse complement strand
TCTCCCCCCCCCCCCCCCCCGAGGTCCTTCAGCACAATTGCAGCCGACTTAAAGGGGAACTGAAGAGAAGATGCAGTCGTGAATTGTGTGGGACTGAGATGGAGCTTCCATGCTGGGCCCAAAGCCCAGGAAACTCCGCCAACTGAGCATCTTCTGGGAGCTCCTGCCGTTCCATGAACGAGTCCAGGTCCCCTTGGTGGTGAATTTCAGACAGCCTCTCTGCCGCTTTAGATGGGGATCTGTTTTAAGGACATCTTGGATGGATTGTAGGAGAGCAGAATGCATTTCCAGCTCCTCTGCCTTCTGGACTGCTTCAGGGATGGGCTGGTATGGTCGGCTCCGGAAGGAGTCTGGGGGAGAACTGGCCCTGTCTGGGCAGCCAGCCTGGCCTGCTCCTTTTGCGTGAGCAGCACAAGGTCAGCCTGTGACCAGCCCCCCTTTGTGGGAGGACTGCAGGGGTCTTTTGGAGGGCCACAGCAAACCAGTCAGGTCTGCCAGGCAGCCCCCTACCACCACGCCGTGGCTGCCATAGGAAAGCTCCCTTGGGGTCCAGCCTGGGAGGCTCACCAGCCAATCCAGCCCAGCTTTGGCACTGAGCCGCCAACCCACAAGCAGCTCCTCCCCCCCCAGTAAGGCACACCTTTGCCCCCTGCATTGTGGGGTTCCATTTCAGGAAAGGAAGGGGCCCTCTCTTTAGCAGCCATGGGTGCCTTCTGCCCTCTCAGCTTTACCCCTGCTGATGGGGGGGGGCTTTCCAGGGGGGGGGAATGAGGAAGAATTCCCTGGTTTGGCTCCCCTTCCAGCCTGCCCCTCTGCCTGGGTGCCTGCCAAGGCCCGCCTGCCAGGAGCGGCCCTTCCCACAAGGGAGGATAAAGAGGCCGATTGTCCAAGCTTGGAGACAATCGGAGCAGGCAGCCTGGCACACTGGTTCAGCCGGGGAGACGCTTCGGTCCCAGCGATGCCATTGGGCAGCCGTGCGGCAGAGCCAGTGAGGCAGGCAGCCCAAAGACAACGCTGAGGGATTTGCCCTCGGGACTCGCTGGCATTGAATGAACGTTGCCTCCAGCCTCTTACTGGTGTGCCCAGGGCTCTGCTCAAGCGCAGGAAGCTGCCCCACAAGACAGGTTGGGCTCTGGAGTTCGGATGCCTTTTTCCTTCCTCTGTTGCAGCTGAATTCCCAAAAGGTCCCGGAGTGGCCGCAGAGCCTAGAGAGCTTGCTCCAGGGAAGACGAGGAGGGAGGGCTGGCTGCAGCTGGATACCTCTGCTGACCCAGCTCTCTTTGGCAAGGCAGCCCCAGAGAGGGAGCAGTGGAGAGGCGGGAAGGAGGGGAGGATCCTGCTCTGAGTTTTGGCTCCAAACGGGCACCTGAAGAGTCTTTAAAGCAGCCTTGAGCCTCTTGGGAAAAGGGTTCAAAGCAACAAACTTGGATCAAGTATCGCTGAGCCTGGAAACACTCTCAGAACTGGAGTGTGTCTTTTGTGAAATGCCTCCTCCAGTCCCGGCTTTCTTTGGGAGGGCAGAAGCTGTGCAGGGAGGAAGGGGGGAGGGTCTCTGGAATCTGCATCTTCCCTCTTTTTAGGGACACCCTCAAGGGGCCTGGCTGGAGGTACCTAATTGGAGGAACTCCAGGTCAGTAAAAATGTGATAAGTAATCCAGTGAAACTGGCCTGCGTGATTCATAACCCGTCTGGGGGAGCTTCTCGCCCAGCAGAAGCAAGGCGGGCACCCTTGTTGCTGAAAGAAGAGAAAACGGGGATTGTAGGTGGTGGATTCTCACATCCAGGTGTCCTAGCTAGGACACGGAGTTAAGGATCAGGGTTTATTTGCTGATGTTGTTTTCTTAGAACTGTTATCGTTTTAAGGACATTTCACTGCGCCAGTTGCCGCATAGAATCAAAACTGTTTAAGCCCACAAAATCAGTGAAAAATGGTAACTCATTAAGAGGCGGAAAATCATCTGATATTATTAATAGAATCTGTTCAACATACATTTGGCTGGTTATCCCTGAATGACAGGCCCACCATCCACGTCTCTTTGCTAGACTCAGTCCACAACAGTCATTAATATGGGCTGTTTCTTATAACCCAGCTCCAAAATCTGTTCTGATCATCTTTAAAGGTTTCCGTGGATTCCAGAGGAAGTGAGGTCTGGTCCGGTGTAATTAGATGTAGGCCTTGTTTCCTGGCTGTTCTTTTTCTGATAATTCCTGGAAGCTGGACTGCTGAAGTGAGTTATGAATATGTGGAATAAACAAGTAGAATTTATCTGAAAGTGGGTTGAAGGTCTGGGAGGAAGCGCAGAGCTGAGACCAGCAAGCAGACTTTGTTTCCTGCCAATGGCCCACCTGGGTTTCCCCTCGTCCAGCTGAAGCCCGGGGTCCAAGGTGGTCTGGGGCTCAATGGCAAGCCCTGATATGGGGAGTGGGTCTGGGCTGCACCTCAAACAGCAGGGACAGAGGGGCAGCCTTGGAAGCAGACAGTCAACGGTCTGTCTGTGGGGCTTGCTGGCCTGGACTCCAGGAGGTGGAACAGGCTTCGGGGCTGGAAAACTGGGGCGTGGAACAGAAGTGCTTGATGGGAATTGAGGCCCGGCAGAAAACCAGAATTCCTGATGTGGGTTTAGCAAGGAGGCGGGCAGCTGGTGAAGGGGCAGGGAGGTGGGCAGGCAGCAGGTGGTCCGGCTCTTCCGGCTACTTAAGGCCTGGGAGGGAATGGCTTGCCAAAGCTGGGACATAGCCTGGATCTGTTGCCCGTTTTTTGCAAGGCCAGCAGGCCTGTGCATGATTCGTAATCTCTCCCCCCCCCAAAGACCAGCCTGACATCACATCCAGAAAAGGCCTGTTAGAGATGTAAAATTTTAGCATTGGGACATCAGTTGCAGTTGGGAAATCGAGCACCAGGTGCCAACTGGGAGTTTCCTGGCTCTGAGCCAGAAGCCGAGGCAGCAGAAAGAAGGCCAGAGTGACGCTGTCTGCACTTGGGAACCAACAATATTCCTCAGAATGGGGGCTTCCGGAGGGCTGCAGCCCCTTCTGACAGGAGACAATCCAAAGGGTTTATTGCCAAGAGATGAACTGAAATATTAATGAAAGGTGGTGGAGTAACTGACACAAAAAACACCATGAAAAACAGGCCCAGAGCTGGAGAGGGTAGGAAGCGCAGCACATCCTGGGCTTTGCCTGGCACCCGGGTGGCAGAAGGAGCGCTTAGGCGGTAGCTGCCCTGCCAGCCGGGCACCCTGTAGGAGAGCATTCCAGAGCTGGGAGGCTGCTGAGCCGGCCGGCTCTCCTCCTCCTCCTCCTCCTGCTGCTGCGCTTCCTGTTGCTGGGGGATCAAAGGGCGAGTTGGCAAGCGGGGAGCCCCCTGGCTATGCGGAGGGCAGGAGGAAGGGAGGATGCTGCTGCCACCAGGGCCTATAGAAAGGGGGGGCTGACGAAGCTGGGGTGCCACTGAGCTCCACCTGCATCGCAAGGCCATTCATCTGGGTGCCTTCAGGCAGCTAAGAAGGCTTCTCGCTGGGCCAGATCACCGCCTCACTTCCTCCTCTCTGCTTTTCTCCATAGCTTTGGTGTGTCTGAATTATGAAGTCCTCTCCCAACGGTTTGTGGCAGCGGGACCCTCTGGCTCCCCCCACGTTGGCAAGACAGGAGAGCCCACAGAACCCCCTCAATGCCAAGGCCGGGTCTTACGGAGTCACCATCCGGGTCCAAGGCATCGATGGCCATCCGTATCTCGTACTCAACAACACTGAGGGCCGCTTGTCAGCAAATCTCTTGGGGCCCGAAAACGGCCAGCAGGTTGCAGCTGATCCGCCAGCGCCAGATGCCACTCTTCCTGCCACTGAGTTCGCCAAGGAAAGAAGCCACAAAGGAAGGCCCCTAGGCGGTCTTTGGGACAACGCGCCACCCAGCTGGATGAGAAGCCTGAGCCAAGAGAGCGGGGCAGAGGGAAGGGAAAGAACCTCACCTTTCAAAATGGAGATTTCCCAGGCCTCTAATTTGCTGAACTTCCAGAAATACCCAGAGCTGCTTCAACCCTATAATCCTGCAAACAGCATCCTGAACCTGAGGGACCTTCAGCCTCGCCTGCTGAGCAAATCCCAATCTCTTGAGGACGAAGAGGAATCGGATTCCAGGCCTTGGAACTCATCTCTGAAGGTAACGTTAAGTGGCTCAACCTCCCAATTTGCAGAACTGGCTAAATCAAAACCGAAAACGGTGGACTTGACCAAGCCTGACCAGAGCAAGCAGCAGCAGCAGCAGCAGCAGCTGGGAAGCCCTAGTGTTGCTGACCGTCCTGGCGGAAGGCTTGAGTGGCTTGCTTCTGGGGCTGGATCTTTACCTGCTGGGAGTCCCTCTGCCTGCCCAGGTCCACGGAGGTGCAGACCGGACCTCCTCCCTTTCCGCCAGCCAGACTTGGCAGGAGCAGCCCCGAATGGTTCCCAGAGATCTTCATCTTCGTCCACTACTCCAACGTCTGCTGCCTCCGTCTCCAGGTTTTTCCTAGATGACCAAGAATATGCCATCTATGCCGATCACGTCAACCGGCACGAAAACCGGCGGTATATCCCATTCTTGCCTGGAACCGGCCGTGATATTGATACGGGCTCCATTCCCGCAGTTGAGGAGCTGATTGAAAAGTTTGACAGGAAAGTTTGTCCCCAAAGGAGGGGAAGGTTAGGGTTTAGGACTCGAACTCTTCCAGAGAATCAAAAGCGATCCAAGAGCGTGGACAGTGCCCTGTCTCACGGACCACATTCCAACTGCAGCGGTGATTTCACCAAAAGGCTGGGGAGATCGTCAGAGCATTTGGTCCAGCCCTCCCAGGTTTGCCTGCAGAAGCCGCTGTCTCCAGGGAGGAAGGCAACATCTCTTGGGCAGCCATTGGCCCCTCGGGCAGCAGACGAGCTCCGGACAAGCCCAGAAATGAGAGAGTCTCCCAGCAGTCACTTCAGTTCCTTGCAGCATCTGAGACAAGATCAAATGAACCCCTTTGAGAGTTTGCCCCCCAAGTCTTCCACACTTCCAAGGCAGCATAAGAAAAGGGACCATAAAACTCCCCTGCCCTCCGCTCTCTTGTTACCAGGAAGCCCTGGGAGTCAGGCTCACACAGTGGAAACTTTTGCTTCTGGTTCAAAGAATGCTCAGGTAACTTGTGGCAACTGAGGCTGCTTCAGTGTGAGCCAGTCGGAGGCTGTTTGGCTCCCGTGGTGCAGTCTTAGCCAGAGGGATGGAAGGGGCCAGCGATCCCTGGGGAGGAGAAGCTGCTAGGCGGAGAAATGGGCAGAGTTCAGCAGAAAGACTTCTGCCTTCAAGGCAGAGACTGGCAGTTGCCAGGTATTTGGGAATGAACAGCCCTGGGTGATTGGCACCACCAAAGCAATGTTGCAAATTTTAAAAATGCATCATTTTTCTCCTCTATCTTCACACGCAGCATTCTCTCCACTACCGGGCCTGTTTTCTCAGAAACAACTGAAAAAATGGGAGGTGATCCCCTTCAGGCTTTTGTCTGAAGGGTGCAGAGTTGCCTCCCGCATCCGAGGGAGGGTTGGTTTCCAGTCTGCCCCTCTGCAACCCTTCAAAGCTGCTTGCAGCAACTGCTCAGCTGTAAGGCGGCACAACTTGTGTCAGCCCAATTGGAAACGACAATCTTTCCTTCTCAGGCATCCTTTCCATCCTGAGTTTTGTGTTTCAGGTAACACCTGACCTGCTCAAAGGCCAGCAAGAACTTGCCCGACAAAGCAATGAAGAGACGGCCAAGCAGATTCTCTACAACTATCTCAAGGAAGGGTGAGTGGGCTTGCATAACACCTTGCTTGTGGCATAATATTTTGTCTTGCTTGGACTCTGCATCACTTGGTTTCCCCAAGGTGAAGTTCCACTCTGATTAATTTGCACAAGAACTCCCTGCAGCCACTGCTAGCCTCTGCAAGCAGGTAGATATTGCAGATGGCTGGAGGATCCAGGATCTTTGGCTAACTGACCATTTGAACAAACTTGGGTCTCTTCTCACATTTTAGTACCAGTGAAAACGAGGACACTACCAAGAGGAAAGTCAACTTGGTATTTGAGAAGATCCAGACGCTGAAGTCCAGAGCAGCTGGGAGTCCCCAGGTGAATGACACCAAGCCAAGGGCTCTCTGTCTCCCATGGCTGCCTATTTCGGTAGGGCAGCCCTTACCCACAGCTCAGTAGAGAGGTTGCCGTTGTCTTTGCCATTGTGTGAGGCAGGATTGCTTTTCGCAAGTGGTGCTGCCGGCCTGTTCTTCCCCCTCCGCTGGAGCAACAAATGTGTTTCATGGCTTCTCTCCCACAACTTTTGCCTCTTTCCTTTAAAGAGTCCCCCAGGGTCCCTCCAGGAGGCTTTATGGGGCAGTTTCCTTCATTGCCTCTTGGGGAGTTCAGGTGTTTAGAACAAATGGATATTGTTTAACTGCAGGTGTCTGATGCTTCAGTGGAAGTCAACATGTTGGTGGAAGAGAAGAAGCGGTTGACAAAGGAGGTTTCTGAGCTACAGAGGAAGCTGGACTTGGAACTCAAGGTAGCCCCACCACCAACTTCCTATTGGTCACTAACCCTGCGCAGGTCAACAGAGAATGTGGGTCTTTTAAGAGAGGCTCAGCCGCATAGGTATAGGGACACAATTCAGCTTCCAGGCCTCTAGAGAACTGCCGGCTGTTAGAGCAGGCCAGTCATCGGAGCCCTGCCCATTCCATGATGCAGGTATGCTCCTTCCCCCAAACATCACCTAGCCTTTGCTTCCCCTCCAGCCTTCAGAAGGAACAAAGGGAGATCCCTGGCGTAGATGCATGGGCCACTTCCCACTCATATTGGGGTCCTTAGAAAGGTGCAAAGAGATTTAATAGATTCTTTTTATCTTTTCCAAAATTTGCTATTTTAGAATCAGCAGAACTTCAAAGCTGAAAGGCAGAAGATGGAAGCAGAGCTTCAGAAGCTTCGGCAACAACTCAAAGAAAATGTGGAGGAGAAAGACGCTTTCAGGAGGCAGCTGAAGGAAAGCGAGAAAGACCTTAGAGAAAACCTGGAGGAGTGAGTTTTGCTATGGGTGTTGATTATAATAATAAAATCTAATACAAGCTAAAGAGAAAGAAAAAAGATTATTGTTCTTCCTACAACAATATTTCAATTAAATAACCCCGCACCCCCACCTTTTGGGCACCAGGGATTGGTTCCGTGGAGAGAAGTTTTTCCATGGACCGGAGGGGACCCATGGGCGTTTCACGCGCTGCCTGCATCCCACGGGTGGAGCTCCACTTGTTTGTGTGGACTGTTTTCTGGCATGCCATGGACTGGGGACCACAGGTTGGGGACCCCTGAACTAAAGATTATTATGACTGTTACAAGTAAAAGGAAGGGGTATAACGTTGGTTTATTTGGTCAAGATTAAAATATGTTGCTGTTTCTGGTAGCCCATTATGAGACTTTCTGCTGACACCAGGACTGAAAAGATTATGA
Source organism: Calamaria suluensis (assembly GCA_032468135.1). NCBI lineage: Eukaryota > Metazoa > Chordata > Lepidosauria > Squamata > Calamariidae > Calamaria > Calamaria suluensis. The sequence goes on along the minus strand of JANHFP010005736.1, from coordinate 4,061 downwards.
TTTATGGATTTATCCCTGGAGATGGGACCAGATATGGGATGAAGAGTTAAATGTTTGTAACCTTAGAAGGGTTGGAGAGTGACTAAATCTTTTTATACTTGTGATGAAAGTTATTTCGTTATATATATATATTTCTTTATTATATTTGGTTTTTTATCTCTCTCTTTTCTTATGCCTTGCCCTATTTATTATTTCTTTCCATTCATTTACTTCTCTTGCAACGTATCTTTTACCCCTTTGCTCACTGTAAACTTCTACCACCAAACTGTGCTTTACTGAGGCTTTTTATAACAGACATGGGTTCTGGCTGGCAGACCAGAGGAGGCATCTCAAAAATGCTCTTTTCTTCCTCCCTTTGAGGCTTTTCCAAGTGAAAATGGAACGGGAGCAGCACCAGAGAGAGATCCGGGACTTGCAGGATCAGCTTTCTGAGATGCACGATGAACTGGACAGTACGAAGCACATGGAGGACAACGAGAAGGAGCAACTTGTAGAGGTGAGACACTTTTCCTGCCTTAAAGGAGCCTGAGCTGGAGCAGAAAAAAGGGGCAGGCAGGAGGCCAGGAGTCCGGAGCCTGCCCACAGCCTTCTCCCCCTTTCCTCCTCTTCTTCTTCTCCGTTGTTCCTGAGTTTAGGAATTGATGCAAATGAAGCAGGGCCTGCAGCAGTTGCTGGTGCTCAAAGACCAGCAAGAAAAGACTCTGAAGAAACGTGAGCGGGAGCTGGCGGCCCTGAAGGGCGTTTTGAAGGAGGAGATGGCCAGCCAGGACCGAGAGGTTAGCCACCTGAAGGAGCAGCACGTCCTGGAGCTCCAGAGCCTGAGAGACAGCCTGGCCAAAGCCACAGAGGTCAGTGAGGCCCCCTGGCCCCCTCCAGCCCCTGCCCTCCACCTGAACCTTCTCCCTCACCCGGCAGGAGAGGCGCCAGAGGTGGCCCAGAGGCAGCCGGCTTTCCTTCTCCCGCAGGCACGAACTCCTCCCCACCCCAAGGCTGACAGGGCCATTCCCCCTCATTACACGACCTTGCAAGGAATAACTCATGAAATTCAAGGCCAGTCAGACCGGCTCTTGAAGCACCTTGTTTGCGTTTTCTGGGTTCCTGATATTCTCTGAGCAGATCTGGCTCTGTGAACAGGTGATTCTGGCCTTGGTTTGTAGGAATCTCACCCAGCCAGTTTGGTGGCTCTGATGCAGGGCTGTGTGTTGACAAGACTAATCACAGTTTAACCCTTGGAAGAGTCACCCTGAGTTGCATTGCCTCGAGCAAGTTTAATGCAAACAAACACATCTGCTGGCTTTTCCGCTCTGCCTTTCAATGTGCTCAGGACATCATGAACCAGGCACATTGGTGCCTTCTGGCCGGAGCTGCTTCCTGGGGTTGGGGAAGCCGTGCCCTGCTCTACTTTATTTAGCATTGAGAACTGCAGCCCTTCATAACACGGGACAAGTGCCATATTACTTGCTATAATGAATTCCAGGTCTACTTTCTCTCGTTTTCAGTAAGCACTTCATTGCTAGCCAGAAAAAAAGTGTTGTTCCTGTTTAGCTTTATTGCGCTGTACTTGGGTCTGCAGACCAGGTTCAAATCTTCATCCTCAGCTCAACTCCACACAAGGTGCCTGGTGCATTTATCCTCGGCTCCGTTCTGGCTGTTAGGCTCAGCAACCTAGAAAGCTGAACCAGACCTTGACCTGCCACCTCCCCTGGGAGAAGCATCCTTGCTATGTGTTGTCATTACCTGTTAGGGAATGCCCCACCCGGCTGCTTCCTGCCTCTTCGCCGAAGATGGCCCAGGGAAGTCATGTCGGAGGCAGCAAGAGCAGTGGAAGCTCTGCTTTTAATTTTGCCTGGCTCAAGCCACTGCCCAGTGGCTGGGAGTGGTCAAGAGGACCAGCCACCTAGCAGCCAAAGATCCTCCCCAAACCTTATAGGGCAAGACCTCCTCCTAAGGCTTGTGGGCAACTGGAATCAGGCAGCTGAGGGGGGGGGGTCTGAGCCCCCAGGGCCTTCCAGGGACTGCCGTGCTCTCCAGTCCCCAAACAAGCATGCAGGCGGTCGTCTGGCCTCTTTCTTTGCAGTCAGAGAAGGGCCTTCAGGCTCCTCGGACAGGCACAAGACGCCTGCTGTGTGAGGCTGCCTGCTGTGCTGGGCACCAAGACACCAGGCGGTGATGCAGGCCAGGCTCCCTGGACTCCTCCCTCCCCAGCCATACTGGCAAAGAAGGACAAAGGAGAACTGAAGTGGAGCCCCCCCAAACCGCTGTACATCTCCAGTGAGGGTCAACCGGTCTCAGCACTGATCCGAGTTGTTTCTTCCTAGAAAATTGGCTCTCTGTCCAGTGCGAAGGCTGAAGCCGAGAAGGAGCAAAGGAGCCAAGAAGGCCGAGCGGCTGGGATGGCCGAGGAAAACAGGCAGCTGAGGGAGGCCCTGGGGCAGCAGGAGAAGCAGCAGCAAGAGCTGGAGCTGGAGCTGGAGAAGCTGAGGGCAGGCAAGGAGGATGCTGAGGAAAGGCTGAGGAGCTGCATGGTGAGTCCGAAGCGAGCAGAGGAAGATGGGGAAGATGGAGGAAGAGGGCGGCAAATCCCTCGGCTTGGCTGTCAGCTCCTTCGTTGCCTCCCTATTAGCCAGACTACTCTGGAGGTTCACTTGAAGGCAGAGCTGCCACCTCACAATACCACCAGGGACTCTTCCTGAAAGGGACCCCCCAGGGGCCTCTTTTCCTGGCATTCGCGGTGGGCTTTGGAGGAGGACCGGGGGGGTGGGGGGTGGCAGGGACTCCTCTGGGCACCTTTGCAGGTCTTAACCTTCCGCCTGCCTGTGGCTTGCCCATGGCTGGGGCTTCAGGAGGGCTCAAAGCCTTGAAATCCAGGGTCCCCAAGGCAGCAGTTGCTGTGGTTTGTTCAAGCATAGCCAAGTCAGGGTTCTTTTTTTATTGTGCATTCATTTTTAATGTTTTGTTACTATTTAATATATTGGTTTTATTGTTATTGTGAGCGGCCCAGATTTGCTTAAGATGTGCAGGCAAGTGAATATTTTGAATCAGTCAACCTCTCACCCTGGCAGAGAGAGATGCAGTCCTTGACTCATGCCAAGGAGGAAGCCCGCCAGCTGGCCTCGGCCAAGGTATCTTTGGAAGCCCAGCTGGAGGATGCCCAGGTGAGGAAGGAGGGGGAGAAAACGTGGCATCCCAGAAAAGCTTTGTAGAGTTGCAAAGAGCAGTGTCTTAACAAGGAGCAGCTGTGCACACTGTAGCCTCCGTAGCTTTTAGTGCCAGAGAGACGGTGGTGGTTGCTGGGTCTGAAGGCTGAGGTTCTCTCCCGAGGTCCTGAACCGGAGTCTGTTGGCCCTGAGTGTTTGCTTCGTTCCCTTCGCTTTTGTCCAATTGCAGAGGGTGCAGCGGAGGCCGAGAGCTCGCCTGCCCTTTCCCTGCTTCCTTCTGCCTTTGGCTGGAGCCACCATGGGCAGCCTAAGGGTGTCCTGCTTCCTTGGGGGGGGGGGTGTTCCCGGTGCCTTTGCCTCCCCCCTGCTAGCGCATTTCAGGTGGCTGCTGCAGAATTTGGATCTCATCTTTCATTTTAAAGATGTGTTGGTTTTTTTATGATGCATGTGGAACATCTGTGCCCATCTACTCGTTTATTTCCCACTGCTGTTATTTCTATAAATAAGGCGGTGAATATCTCCAACACACTTTGTGCTCCTATTTTCCCCACAATAGCAACCCTTCACCTGGGAAGGGGGTTGGGCTGAGGGGGAGGGACTGACTCAAAGTCACCCAGTCGGGATTCATGCCTAAAGTGGGACTCAAACTTACAATCTCTAGCCTAATGCCTTAACCACTAGACTGCACCATCTCTGCAGGTAGCATTTCACAGCCTTGAGATGCCGGGTCTCACCTGTGCTGGGGGTTAGCTGAAGGGACAGATTTGTGCCCTGGTTAAGTGGGGGAAGCCCCCATACCATTACAGTCAGCTAGGGGTGGTGTCCCTACTGACCACTGGAGTTCTCTGGGGCCTTGGTGGCCTCAGCTCACACAGCCACATCCCCCACCCACCCACCCACCCC
>JANHFP010005734.1:23343-38212 GCA_032468135.1 Calamaria suluensis | reverse complement strand
TATTCTATTCTATTCTATTCTATTCTATTCTATTCTATTCTATTCTATTCTATTCTATTCCATTCCATTCTATTCTATTCTATTCTATTCCATTCTGAAAACTAGGGTGGGTTTCTTCTGAAGTAGCTTCCTCCGCCCTCCTTTTTAAATCTCAAATTTTGTTTATCAGACTTATCTAGTCTGTGAGTCAATAAGCACACCCTCACATGTGCACACACAGAAACAGACACACAGACACACAAACACACACACATACATACATAAACACACACTGTTCTGTATATGCCAGTCATATGTTTGGATTTGCTGGTAGTTCTCATGGCAAAAAAATAAGAAAGTCACCTTGCATTGTTTCTTGGAAGACCAAACGATAAAACCTCAGCAGTCCACAGCCCCCCCACAGGTATTTTTTCTGGCCTTTATTAGAGTACACCCCCAAGTGGCTTTAAAAAGGTCAGTTAATCAGGAAAGTGTTTTTCTCAGTTTTTGGCATTTGTTAACAGTAAGCATTCTTAGTTGGGGAAAAAATGATGATAGGATTAAATGCATCTGTGAAGAATAAGCATTCTGATTCCTTACAGTATTGTGTGTTGAAAATAATCTATGAAAGAGAAGCATCTCCCCTTCTTTGCTTTGCCTGTGGGCTTCTCTTCTATGTACAGCTTCAGTGACAATGTCAAACACAGCAGGACCTTCAATGCAATGGAAACACCCAGCAGTTTCCAATCACAGGAGGTCCTTTGCAGTCTCTGTAGGAACTACATTTGCCTGTACAGGGTTTTTTTTTTCAGGAAACAAGGTAACAAACAAGCAAAATGCAGATCCTGCAATTTTAATTATGTGAATTAAGCATAGTTGCTTAGTTTGGTGAGTTGATTCGGTTTCTGCTAACAAGGTGGAAGAGACAAGGAAGCCCATGGTGAGGGCTCTCAATCTTGTAATGGCAGTACTACGGTCCACCAGCTTTCTTCTTGGAATGGATAGCTGAAATTTTCAGATTGCTGAATTTTGCACTGGTTGCTCTAAACGTGTTGATTATTACATTATATGTTCCAGTTGTTGGGAAAGATTGAAAGCAAAGGAAAAGGGGACAGTAGAGGAAGAGGTAGTTAGATACTGTCATCAACTCAATGAACATGAATTTGGGCAAATTCCACTCTTGGAGACAGTGGAGGACAAAGGGGAGGGCTGGCATCAGTGATGGATTCCTCCTAGTTCGGACCAGTTCACACGATATGGTAGTGATGACCAGATGACATCAATGAACCGGTTCTCTATGGCCGCAAGCTGGGCCCTACCCTCCAGCCCTTTTACCTTTATTTCTTCATTTTTTCACCAACTGAATAGGCGCAGCACAGCTGCGCCTATTGACACACATGCCAATCGTCTCAGAGGAGAACCGCTAGTAAAGGTAAATAGAACCCACCCTTGACTGCAGGGGTAAAATCTAAAAATTGTTGCCACCAGTTCTGTGGGCGTGGCTTGGTGGGTATGGCCAAATTGACATCATGCATGTCACTCACTCATGTCATTCTGACCAAGCTAATTTTGGAGCATTCTCTTGCCCCACTCTCCAGCCTGGAGGGCTGTGCATCCCCCGCCACTAATCCTCTGTACAAACTGCCTGCCTGGTTTCTGCAAAGGCAGACCTCCCTTGCAGGGCGATCCAAAGAGAGGAGGGGAATGCTGCAGAAAAAGGCAGCGGGGAAGGCAGGCAAGCATGGCAGGGCCACGGATCGGTTTGGGGATGTGGCCAGCCAGTGATTGCTACTGGTTCTACGAACCAGCCCCAATCTCCACTACCAGTTCTATCAAACTGGTCCAAACCAGTAGCATTTCACCCCTGCTTGACTGGCATGTTACGGTTCATGGAGTCACAAAGAGCTAGATATGACTTAGCAACCAAACAACAACACTTTTCAAATATGTGGTACCTCCAATATCTGATTATGGCACCCACACATTGTAATTACTACACTTTGATATACCTTTATAACAATATTTGCTTGCAATTAGGTGTGCTCAGATTGGTAATCATAGGGCAATCCATGACAGCTTTTCATCAGGGCATTTAAAGATGGGAGCAGAATACCTATGCGCCAAGTATGTTCTCAGTATATATAGTACATAGTTATGGGTTCTTTTAAATGTGTGCTAATAACAGGGACCATAAGAAAATTTCTGCAGTGGATTTCTTCAACTGCAAGTTGCAGTGGAATAAATATTGCATGAAACTTCCTGCTGGATTTTGCCCAGCATCTAAAAACGTTTCTGCTAATACAAATGTTAAGTCCTCAAGTGGTGAATGGTTTATAGCTGTCCTCTCCTTTTTACTGCTTATCTTAATAATTCATCCAAGCCTTCCCGCCCCTTCTTCTTGGGAAATTGCTCCACAATTTAATCAATCTCACAGACAAAAGCCAGCCAACCCTCTCTCATATTCGGCCTTTCTTCTGCTCAGTTTAAGATCATTAGTCTTCATTTGAGTGGCTTGAACCAATCTTCAGCTTCCACTGCTTCTTTCTTCTCCTATTTATCCTTCAGATGCTTTCGGGAGGTGATCTGCTAATCATTTTGTTATTGCTCTTCAGCTGAGCTAAGCATGCTCTTATTTTTTATCTCTCTCTCATCGGTCAGTATCCCCTGTTCCTTTCCTCATTCTTTGAGCTCTTCCGTGAACCTTCTTTTTGTTCATCCACAGTGTCTTTCAAACATCAAGGGCTATTGTGGAAAACTCCAGATCTACTCTAACTGACACTCAACAAATACAAGCTATCATCTCGCTCCTTGTTTAGGGAATGCTTCAGTGGTCAATAGCAAAACAAACTGTCATTCAAAGAAATATCAGGAATCTGCTTGTTTCCATTTCCAAAAGGCCAGAGCACCACAAGCCATTTCACACATCAATGCAGAGCATTTTGATTATGAAGATCAGAAGTGGTGGAGTTTTATAGCTTTTCCTATAATACTTCTCATTTTCCACGTCCCAGAACTTATTTTTCTCTCTCATTTTCCTATCACAGCAATTGTCTAATTTTATCTTTGTTGTTTTCCAGACAGCAGTTTAAGAATCAAAACATTAGAGTGGTGTGGAATAAAACAAAAATTGATTTTTTTTAAAAAAAATGAAGTTTTTTTCTGCCTTTTTTTTTAAAAAAAGAAAACCCTTATAAAGCAACCAGATATGCTACCTAAGTCTTCTGAATAATTCATGGAACAGATGTTATAGATAAATGTTTGTGTTGCTATTTCATGGAAGACAATAGTTAAATCTATTTCCCTTTATATCAACTCTTTTAAAACCTTGAACCACTCAGGCATCAAAGTATTCTAGAACCTGCAGGTTTTGCTTTTAATTAATGGTCTTAGATAAGGAAATTTTCTTCAGATATCCTGGGGTTTGGCCTTCATAATACCTATACAAGTATAGAGCTGGAATCCAGAAGAAGTTTCAAGATACCTGTCTAGGCATTGTTGACTGATTTTAATTTTCTAATTGTAATGTAGAATACATGCATAAATATTACTATTTCCCTTGACTTGCAAAGTAAAGTAATGTGATCTACATGGGGCTATCCTTGACAGCATTTGGAAGCTATAACTGGTGCAAAGTGTGGTGGTGTGGGCAGCCATTAACGCTCCTAGAAAGGCTTACCAATGTTTCATGAGTTGCACTGGCTGCTGGTTTGCTCCTAGTAGCAATTCAATGCGTTATTACCCATAAAGCCCTGCAGGGCATGAGTCTAGGCTACCTTAGCAATTCTCTCATTCCAATGGGACAATCCTAACCCACCCACAGGCTGCAGATCCCATCAGTCAAGGAATTTCCACTGGTGGGGTCGTTGAGAACAGCCTTCTCTGCCATGGCTCCTGTCCTTTGGAACAACTTGCCCCCTGAAATGGTAAGGGCTCCCTCCCACGAGATCTTTCATATGGTCCTGAAGACTTAATTCTGCCAATTGGCTTGGGGACCCAGTGGGGGAATATCATGCTGGAGGTGGTTGATGGACTAGTAGCAGATCCCACCTCATTCCCTGTACACCTTGTTCCCTACTCCCTAGCTTTTAATCATAATTTATAATTTTATTGTATGTATGTATTGCTTTTAACCTTGTAAGCCTCCCAGAGACTACTTGTGGTTAGATGGGAGGCAAATAAATATAATAAATAAATAAATAAAGTAAAAAAAGTAAACCATGGGGAAACATTAATCCCCCAGTGGTCAATCAATCAAAAATCGATCATAATTGCTCTGAGGGCCAATTCCACTCTGCTGAACTTTGGAGCACTGGCTGATCATCTGTAAATGTGTATATGTCTCCAATCCATTGCTCCTGAAGTCCTACAAAGCTCTGCTACAGATCAGAAGGAGACAGTGATAATGCTGTTCTGCCATACTAGTTCATATGTTTTGTATTTTTTTTTTCCAGATGGACAGAATATTGTAAAGGAATTATGTAGGGAAGTTTGGGACAGTCTGTCAGTCAGCAGGATCAAGAGTGATCAAAACATAACGCAACCTGTTCTGTATAGGAAGAGATGCCAACAAAGAAAGAATCTGAAAATGTGCCAGATCCATTCCGGGAGCTGTGATACAAAAAAAAAGGCCAGAAAAAACAATCCCAATTCATTCCTAGAGAAAAGGCAGTTGGGTAGTGGCTACAAATGCTAATTGTTTTATATTATACAGTTTTCTTTCCCCCTGCCTGATCACGTGACTCAAAGTGGAACTTCTTTCAAACAGGGCAGAAAGAATTCCTGGTAAGTTACTTTAGCGATTTTTCTATTTCAGTGTCTGTAATTTGGATCCTCACTGTTGGGGAAAACTGGACAGCTGGAAAATGCCAAGGGTATCTAGGTCCTCTTTAAATCACAGTTTGTAAAATATTATTGGGTTGATTAGGCTGAAGAATGGCCAGGACTGGGCCCCTATCAGAAAGACACTTTCATCAATCATGGCATTCTGAGGTCCTTTTTCACATTGATTAGGTTTCAAACAGCTTCAAAGTTGAATCTCATTTCATTGTTTCTCATAGGCACCCTTTGAATGTTACAGCTCTATCTTCACTGTTATTTACAATGCCGATTACTTTCCTGCCATCTGTGAAAGCAATTAATGCAATGTCTGTTGTTTTAAGGGCTTCCCAGGTGTAGCTTTGATATGAATCTATTTAGGAGAGCCTGACTTTAGTAAGAAATCTGCCTTGAGGCACTGCAGTCTGTCCTTTAACCCCAGGAAACGCACCAGCTTGTGGAATAGGTAGAATAAAAATCCTGACTAGATGCAGGTCACAGAGTTTGCCAGGTATGGACTGCAATCATCCCAGTTACAAAGCAATTCCCATCCTCTCTGCAGTGTTTGCCTTAATCTCGGTGGAAGTGTAAAATCCGCAATACAGGTTCTGAAATGTCTAATTCAATTATTTCAAGCAGCAGAACTGAAGAAAGCAGCTGACTACAACTGTGGCAAACCACAGCAAGTGGTTGTGATGCTAACTGGCCAGTTCTTTCTGTCACATTAGAGTCAGACCACAAGGAGGATGTCAGGGCTCCATTTTCTAGTAAGACTCCAAAATTATGTTGTTGTTAGTTGTGAAGTTGTGTCCGACCCATCACGATCCCATGGACAACGTTCCTCCAGGCCTTCCTGTCCTCCACCATCCTCTGGAGTCCACCCAAGATCACGCCTACAGCTTTAGTGACTCCATCCAGCCACCTCGTTCTCTGTTGTCCCCTTCTTCTTTGGCCCTCAATCTTCCCTAGCATTACATTCTTCTCCAGTGAGTTCTTCTCATTAGGTGGCCAAAGTATTTGAGTTGCATCTTTAGGATCTGGCCTTCTAAAGAACAGTTAGGGTTGATCTCCTCTAGGACATACCGTTCTTTAGTAGAAAGAATTTAATTGAGTTATATTTAGTATACCTAGTATATAAAAATGGACTGCAAGTGCTGTGCCTGCAATCAGAAATAAGAGAAGAACTTCCAAGTAAAATGGAAGTTATATAGCATTTTATTTTTTGTAAAAGGTCATATAGAATTAGCTGATTGGATAATGTGCTTCCTATTCATATGCAGTATTCTGCTGCTAAATAATTATTCCAAGTAACCCACACTGATGAATTATTTCAGGAGTTGATTTAATATATTGTAATGGCCATAAAATATCAGTTTGTTATTAATATGTGTTGATTTTCCTGATTATTGTGAGTTGCACGTAATTTACTGCATTTGGAAAATAATGCCAGATGCTATTTTTTGCTTTAAAGTTTCTAAAGTGAAGATTCTTCATCCAGGCCTTTGGTGATAGAGAACAAAAGTTCATCACAGAAACTCCACAGTTCATCCAAGTTGCCGTAGCTTATTTTTTATGTTATATGAATTTTATCGTAATTTATTTGTTTGGTTGTCATGAAAGCCCCAGAGTTGTTGACAGTTAGGTAGCTTACATATTTCATGTCATTAAAGGTAAAGGTTTCCCTCACACATATATGCTAGTTGTTTCTGACTCTAGGGGGCGGTGGTCATCTCCATTTCAAAGCCAAAGAGCCAGTGCTGTCCGAAGACATCTCCGTAGTCATGTGGCCGGCATGAATAAAGCCGGTCGACATACTCAGCTGTCTTACCTGCTGAGCCACCGTGTCCCTCGAATAAGTCATTAGTATTTAGTTTATTTGACATATATTCATTGTTCTGTATTATTTAAATTGATGGCTCCCTACAATATTTAACAAGATATTATGTGATAGTGATGATGATGAAATCCCCCACAAATCTTGCAGTTCTCATTTTTTTTAGCATTACATTTTTCCATGTTATGTTACATGTTGGACTGCAGGGGATCTCAAGCATTTTCAGTTTTGGTTGAATATTTCAAAGTCTTCCCATCAGATGACCGTTCTTCACCATGTTTCAATGGTTTCCTCTTGATTGTTTGGTTTCAGAAGAAGTCCATCTCACTGTCATCTTGGGGATTCAACTGTTATCCAAATGAAAAATAGAACCTGCAAGTTGGAGTCTTCTGCGTGCTATGTAATTTGCAGGAGAAAAACTATGGTCAAAATAGAGAAGGTCTCTTGTTAATATTTGCTGATGCCTTCCAGATCTTACAGGCATAAATGGCTGTTGGTATCACTATAGAGGCAAGCAGATAGAATTTAGATTTCAGTGATCTAACCAAATTTTCCAAAGGAAAACAGCTGTTGTTTTTCAAATGGGCCACTTGACCTCCATCTCTGCATCTCCATTTCAGGCAATTGCACTACTCAAGTAGGTAAGCTTTTGTACTTCTTCAAGTTCCTGTGGTTGGAGTGTGATTTCCCCATATCTGTGTGATGGAGCTCGTATATATGATTTTTTGACACTTATCCTGAGGAAAATTATGGTTGTTTCTTCATTTAAAGCAGTTGCCACTTGTACTTTCACCTTGTCTTCCTCAAGTAAGGCATCTTACAAAAACTCATCTTGAAAACTAGTCTTACAACAACCCTTTTTTTTTCTCTCCAAAAGCTTTTGGTTTCCAATTCTGAGAAAAGACAAGGGCACTTTAAGATATTGAGAAAGGCTGTTATGTGATCATTTACATTCGTCTTCCAATCACCATTTTTCCCTTTATAGCTAAAGTACTGCACACCTTATTAGCTGTATATTGATAACCAGTTGAGGTATATGGACATTTTAAGCTAAAATAAATTATGAACTATCAAAATGGGCCAGAGAAAATGTCATCCATTCATATTTACAACAATTAATATTATATCTAGAAAGAGCTTGAAAGCCATCGATTGGTTTAATTAATTTTTGCTTTGGAAGACTTCTTAAAAAATACCAATATAATATCTGCATGTGGACTTATAGTTTTTTCTCCTTACATACATTTTTATACATTTTTTCTCCATACATAAATCCTGCATTTATCGTTAGAGGATTCCCAATTTCTTTAACTGTGCAACACAAATCCAACAGTAAAAGTTAGTGAGTTGTTAATTGTACCAAATGTCCCCCTTAATAAAAAGTCCTTAAAGAAAATCTCATAAATCTTCATCTTTCTTTTCAAAGAATAAGGATTAAAATCCATTTAAATATTTATGATGAAATGGGCATTTTGAAATAATAATAAAAAATATTTTGTTAGAGATCTTCCCTGAATCCAAAGAGATAATTATAAGGATCTACTATATTTAATTCTGCTAATATTTTTTTTAAAATATCAGATTTAACTGTTGAATAAATCTTGCTTGATCATAATTTACCAAAACTTAGTGGAACATTTTGGAGACAACAATAATCCCTGCTAATATTTTAATATTAATATTAAAATTTCATTCAACAATATTAAAATTATTTCATTAATTAAACTGATATTCTTTATTCCAATTATAGTGTTTAAAGTTTCAATTAGTGAGCTTGATAGACTACTTTATGCAGAAACAGTCTTACAAAAGTAGGATTCCATACCTGATTTATTTATTTCAGTCTTTAGGAGAACTGCCTATTTTATAGTCCCTTCCATATATCTTCTACATGGCTCAAAAAGTTGTTAACTAACTAAACATGGAACATTAAGTTAACAGAAAAAGAATATAACTTCATCAAATTCTTTTCTTTTTTGTAAAGCATTGATACATTTGTTGAAATTTTAAATTTATGGTTTTAGAAATTACATATGTTGGCAGAGGAAATTTTTTCTAGCTCAGGTTGAAATGAGGAGTAAGTATAAGAAGTATAAGAATGATAAAAATTCAGAAAATTGTGAAAAACCTGACAGACAAATTGTTTAATAAATAATAAATTGTAAAGTCTATTCTGAAATCATTCTGCTCTGTAATAAATCAGTGACTTAGTAGCATATTTGATCCTAGCAAAATTCAATCATCCCTAATTTCAGAATGTTGTTCATAAAGTTATCAGGGAGAAAACCATAGGCATCAATCTAAAATAATAGCTTATTTATTTGTAGCAATTATAATGCAATACTTATATCTGGTGTTCAGACAAAAATGAAAAAAGGAAGTTTACTCATAATAAATGAGTTGGAATGGATGTCTTGTCTGCAAGGAGACACAAGCATTTCAAGAATAAATGATAGGAAAAGATCTGTCTATTAAGAAGGTACTTAAAAGCCCTAAGCTTTAATTGAGTTAATAAATGTTATAGGCAACTGTCTCAGTTTCATGATTCCTGTCTGTCAAAGATAAGGCTGTATTTTGTTTCATTAACTAAATGCAAACATTTGTTTTAATATCATGCAAATTTGTGAAATGATTCAAATTCAAAAATAACTAGCAACATTTATTTTCCTTGTAATACGGTAATCAACTATATTGACATGCATTTTCTAGTGCTCCCTTGCATTTTAAGAAATGGAGGGGAGACTTCATTGCATTAGAGGCGGCCCCATACATCCTTTGTATCCTAAGTGCATGGAACATGGAAAGTAGGATTTTATTTACAGCCTGCAACTCACAACAAGATATGGGGTTCATGGTATTCCCATATAATCTATTTACCTATGTAGATCAAAGAGAAGTAGCAATTTAGTTCCCTTTACACAAGTATTCAACCCTATCTGTGAGAAGGTAATGTAAAAGGAACTATGTATGGGGTTTTTTTAAAAAAAACACAACAGTATTGCTTTTTCATTTTCCCATGTAATTTTGGCCATGTTGGCTGCTCTAATAGCTCTAAGAAATTTGGTTTCAACTATCATGTTTCTCTGAAAACATGACCCACCGCAATAATAAGCCCAACCGTAATTTTAACACCCCTATTCTGAAAATAAGCCCGGAGGATGGGCATGGCCAGCACGAGTGAGGTGCGGGGGGCAACTGTCCAGCTGTAGCCCGCTGGCCACTTGGGACAGCACAAATACTTTTGCCCTCTTCTGCGGCCAGCTGCTTTGTTTTTTCCCTCTTTTTGGGAGGCAAATGGGAGGCAAATGGGGGAGGATATTTCTTCCTGTCATTCATTCCTCAAGCTCAGCACAGACTGAGGGAAGGATGGCAGGCAGGAAAATCCCCATCCCCACTTTTCTCCAATTTGCCAAATAGTCTTCTTTTTGAACGCTGAAGTGGAGGCAACGGTGCATCCATGATGCATCCAACTCACTGAGTGTGGCCTGCTGCACCTCAAAAAAAGTAAGATCACCTCAAAAATAAGCCCAAGTGCTTATTTTCAATGCTTATTTTCTTTTTTTATAAAATAAAATAAGTCTTATTTTCCAAGAAACATTGTAATATTAGCCCTATTTCATGTTTCAGAGGTTATCTCAGACTTAAAAGGATCTGCATCTCATTTTATAAAGATTCTACTTCACCTTATTCAGCCTGGATTTGGTTTAAGGTATCCTGTTTCTGTTTAGAACTTGCCCATCTCTAACAAAATCTAATACCCATCTCTAACAAAGAAACGTTGAAATTTGTATCAAAACAGGCTATTGATATATTTTATCAGTGAAAGGTTTATCAGCCCTTGAACAAACATCTCTAGGGAAAACAGGTTTGAGGTATATTAATGAGGAAATGTTTGTGTCTTCAGCATTTTTGAGATCCAAGGAATCAAAAGGTATCCCCATTTTCTTTAAATAATGAGATACAGGAGGATTAGTAACCTTCTGAATAGGTTTTACTGGACAATGCCACTGCAAAAATATATAAACAAAAATAAATTTGTACACTTAGGCAACAAAAATCCAAAATGTACATATACAGATGAGGTGAAACCTTGCTTGATATCAGTAATTGTGAGAATAATCGTGGTCTCAGTCAATTAAATATGAACCAGCAGTGTGTGGTAGCAGCCAAAAAAGCCAATGCAATCCTAAATTGCATTAACAGAGGGATTTTATCAAGATCATATGAGATACTAGTACCGCTCTATGAAGCCTTTGTAAGGTGTATAATACGGCATCCAGTTTTGGTCACCACACTATAAAAAAAGATGTTGAGACTCTAGAAAGAGTACTAAAACAGCAAGAATTTGTATTTCTCATATTGATTCAAAACAACAATACTACATAAACTGATATAAAAAATGAACTGAATAAGTTTTCTCTCTGATGTTCTGACATACTATGTTGAGGTAATGGTAAGTAATTGTAAAAATAATATTTTCTCCAAAAACCTTTTCACAAAAGGATGTATGTTCGCTTGTATGCAGTATACAAATAGGTATGAATAAGTATCTGATAGTTTAGAAGCTATACAAGGCCCACAGGAAATATAATAATAAAAACCAAGAACAGAAATGATGAATAGTTTTGCTCCACTTTTAAGGATTATAAATCTAAAAAGAAAAATGGTTATCTCTAAAGGAAAAATAACAATGTAAAGAATATCTTGTTTATTACAGACAAATTTACATCAGAGGATACCATTTAATTGGCCAGCAAGATGGGTACAAAATAATTAAAACAAAATAGCAAGTAATTTTGAAGAATATATGGTGTGAGATGAGCAGCATACACATTTGATAAATTAATTAAATAAAATAAATACTGAACCTTTTATGAACATTATGCAGAATGTTGAAAGAACTAAAATGATGATTTTTAGATTGGATGATTATTGAATAAGGAGACAATGGAATTATAGTTGTATATAAGAAATCAGAGGAATAACAATTTTGATTATAATTGCTGTAATGACAGTTGGAAATTGCTTTTTTAATTCTCTATTCCTTTTTTTTTCTTTTTCACATTTATAATTTCCCTTTTCTTTTAATCCTGCTTTATATTATTTAAACTTTATCTTTTATCTTCTTTTGAAATAGGAGACCCCCTCCCACAAGGATTTTGAAAATATTTAAATATTTTATCTCACATTCCTAATAAAAATGAATTAAGTGTTGGATTGATTCATATGAATTGTGCTATTTTTACCCCACATCAGAATACTGTACATCTTGATTCATGGAAATTATTTTTAATCTCTACAAAGAATTGGTCTGTATTAAAATGTTTTAGGGGCTATTAGAAAAATAGAGTTGTATTCTCTAAGCAAGATTTAAAGTGGAAATATTTTACTTTCTGCCAAAAACCAGAAATGACATTAGTTATAAATTTAAAGTAATATATACAACTTTGTAAACTATATTAATTTAAAAATAATTTGCAGGTATATAAATCTTCCATCAATATTCTTTTCTCAAATGCCAATTAAGTGGATATAAATTCAGAAAGGAGTCCAAACAGTCTCAAATAGTTCAAGATTTAAGAAAAAAAATCTGCTTTTTTGTTTGTTTGTTTACATGAATGCAGGAAGGATTTGTGGTCATCAAAATGATGTTCAGCTCTAATCACCAGTTTTATTGGGCATTCTATTTTGTGTGTGTGTGTGTTTGTCTCTCTCTCTGTGTATTTATATTCTGTATCAATTCAATGATTATCCAGCTTTCAGTATAAGCATTTCTACATCTGTTCGCTGCAGTGCAGAATACATCAGCTAATCCAGGTGCATCCTTCAACCTCCATCAAAATGTTATATTCAAATTTACTGTTGATGCTTTGAAAACTGCTTAGGGGAGTTTGTCTAAATGGGTCAGAAGTATGAATGGATTCCAAGACGATGGTTTAATTTTAGACTTCTTGGCACTCACCAGCATGCCTAACACATTGATAGATTACTAGAGTAGATATTAAATCCATATACAAAAACAATCAAATTATCTTGAAATAGCCAGATTATCTATATCATTCTTAGATTCATATTACAGTAAATTAGTTTTTGGAACTATTTGCAATAGTAGAATGTGTGGCTGGGAACTGCAGATAGTTATGATCTAGTCAAAGTATCAGAAAAACTAACATGGGATTTATAGTTTTCTCCGCCTGGATTCCATCAAAATATTTTCTGAAACCCGGTTTTTTGCATTGGACTAGAATGCCACATAATATACATAAGATATTAATACAGCGACTGTTAAATCAATTGATATTCTGAAATATTTTTCTTCATCTGAATAATCTGATTTTTGTGTTCTGAAAGGCTGTTGAAAAGATGCCTTTTTTCTGCTCCCATATTCAGTTCTCCGAGTTTCCGAAATTTTAGGATAACAAAGTTCAAATGCTAACTTTGGTCAAAAATTGTGTAGAGTTGGCATTGGTTATCTGCCTTATGATGGATGTAATCAGCTTTTTAAAAAATGAGGAAATTATTATGAAAATGCAGAAAGGCTCAATAAAATTGGGATTGGCCAATTCAGAATTTAAGTTCCTTTAACTTATCTTGATAGAACATTTTGTTATTAATCTAGTCATTGGATAGTACAATATGGGTACCTATCAGGCATATAAAATCAATATTGAATAGATTCTTCTCACATTTCCTGTTTTGTAGATTAGTTCTGTTATATTCTTCTCAGAAGAGAATCTGTATCACTACAAGGAAAGAAGCTGACAAATTAACCTGAAATTTTACTTACTTACTTACTTACTTACTTACTTACTTACTTACTTACTTACTTACTTACTTACTTACTTACTTACTTACTTACCTACCTACCTACCTACCTACCTACCTACCTACCTACCTACTTACTTACTTACTTACTTGTATGGATGTCCATCTCATCTAAGCAATTCAGAAGTAGTTCATAACAGGTAGTTCATAACAGGTTTAAAACAACAATCCAATAAAAAACAGTTAAAGCAATATACAGCACAAACGTATAAAAGCATCAGTAATCAGCCATGATCGGGGTAGAATCCATCCTTACTTCAGCTCAGTGGAGCCATTGTAAAAATGTCCCTACCATTGCTGGACACCCAGGCACAGAGACAGAGCCATAGTTTGAAGACTGAAAGGTTAGGGTCACTCTACATAAATAATATTCCACAGGATGCCTGCCGTACAGCAAAAGGGGCACCACAAGATTGCACTTTTGTAGCCAGGATCCATAACATGTATCTCCTGCCAGCACTGAGATGATGGGGAGATGCAAATTGGGAGAGGGGTTCCTCAAGTAATCCAGACCCACACTTTATGAACATTACCAGCACCTTGAAATGAACCTGGAACTATCTAGCAACCAGTGCTAGATATATTGTGGAGGGTTGCAACATGAAGATTGCACATAAGTGCCTATGATACCATATTTGGTAGCATTGCAGGTTCTGAATGTTTTTTCTAGGGCAGCTGCAACATAGTAAAAATTTCAGGAGCTGAGTAGGGTATAAGTGACTGTGAACAGATCTTCACACTGCAAGAAGAGGCACAACTAGCGCACAACACAAAGTTGCACAAAGACCCTCCTGGCTAAGGCTGCCACCTATCCTTTGAGCAGGAGTCTGTTTGGGGTCAATGTGAACTCATCCACCACCAAAGAAGGTAAGTCCCTAAACTGGCAGCCCCCAAAACAGAAGACACTCAGTCTTGCTGATATTGTGCCACAGTCTGTTGATCCTTTTAACCTCCAGATATTGGGATAGGATCTCAGCAGTATTGCTTACTTTGTCAGAGACAGAGAGATAAAACTTGTTAGCGATGTATTGATGACACATCAGTCCATGGTGAGAAATGACCTTACCCAGTGGCTTTATGTATTTGTTGTACAAGAGCAGAGAGCGTATTGAATTCTCTGGAAATAGAGTTCCAGAAGTTACTGAAGGTGGGACCTCTTAAGGAATAAGGGGAAACTTTGAGTGGTTTTTAAAATGTTGTTTTTCTATCTTACAAAAATAAGGAGCATTCTTGGAATTGTTATTGTGCTGTTCCTTAATCTTACCCATCTCAAACGGATGGCAACATGTGATGTAAATTCCTGATGATGATGATGTTGTTGTTAGTTGTGAAGTCATGTCCGGCCCATTGCAACCCCATGGACAACATTCCTCCAGGCCCTCCTGTCTTCCACCATCCTCTGGAGTCCACCCAAGC
>JANHFP010005734.1:2213-12547 GCA_032468135.1 Calamaria suluensis | reverse complement strand
CCCTGTTAAAATTTATTTATTTTTAAACAACTAGATTTGATAAAATGTATTTATTGGTATGCTTGGTATTTCTAGTTCTGATCCATCAGAAATAATTATTTATAATAATTTTTGTTGTAGTGGTTATGGTGACAGCCTTGAACTGATTTTGGCCTAGACTTAAAAATTTGCAGGATGACCTTGGACTTTCTCTCACAGGGTAATTGTTGTGGAAAAAATAGGGGAGAAAGGAGTACTGAATATTTTTGCCACCTTGAATTACATAATACATTGGATTCACTCTGATTTCCATAGATTTTGGAAACTTGAATGGCTTAGAAATATATTTTCCAATATTTGAAAGCTTCCATTCATAATCATTTTTCCTGCGAATAAATTATATGGAACTTCTGAGTCAATCCAGAAAGCAATATTCACAATATTTAAATATATAAATTGTTTAAAATAATTTCAGAAAATTGTACTCGGCATGTATATCAGAAATATTGACTAGGAAGTGAGACATGATGTAATTAGCAGGAAAATGTAAGGATTAGAAAATCAGGGAATAAAAACCTGAGGAAGGCTAACTAGATATATGTGCAACAGCTACTTCTTGTTTGGCTATAAAGCGAGGGGAGATATGGTGTCTAACAAACAGAATTTATGGGAGTCTAAAGAAATATATGTAAATACTTCTCTTATTCTTATTGACTGACATTTTTCAACTCAGTACCTGAAATGAACATGATAAAAAGTGTATTCAAACAGGAAAGATCAGGGGAAAATGATTGTTTTCATCTCCTGTGCATATAATTTAAGGATTAGTTGTCAATCTCTATTTTTGCCGCAAAACAAAACTGGGCAAAATCAGTTTAATAAAAACTTATAAATCTGTCTTGGCTCCCAATATGAGGGAGTAAGAGGCTGAAGCGTGCAAGATTCATTTTAAGAAAAATGACAAGAGATAAAATATCAAAAGGGAAAGGATAGATTCCCTATAGAAGAGAACATTGTTAGCTCAGGTTTGAAGTCAGGTGGCATGGATGATGTATTTGGTATGGTTATAAAACATCTGCAGGAAAACCACCAAGAACAGAGACCATTAAGGACGCCAAAGATAAATTAGCATGACACTCCTGTAATTTCTACTGTACACACAAACCCTCACATCTTCTCACAAATATAAGAATTGGCAAAGAATATATCATTTTGGATACATATATTATACATGATTCTTTGAAAATCAGTTATTTAAAACAAGTTATTAAACATATACTGGACTGTATTTATGTATTAATGGTCTGTCAACATATGTTCAATAATACAGGTTGTTACTCATTAGTCATGTAAATAAATGTTGTCTAAACAAATTGAACTCTGCCTTCTGTCCTTTTCAAACTGACAGATGAGAAAGGCAATATCATGCACTCAATTAAACATTTTTGCATTTTTACTTAGTTCCTTTACTTTTGACTGTGATTTTAGGAGATATTTTCTCTGGCTTATACAATATCCTGATATATAAATTTATATGTAGCATTTCATGCCTAAATGTTTTGCAATGCTCCATGTCCTTAAGTGTTTGCTGAATTTTTGTCAGAGAAGGAACATTACATAAATAAATGCTACCTTAACAGGATTCTAGGCAGAATATTAGAAAAGGGAGGATGTGTGTGTGTGTTAATGCACTTATTGTACATTCTACTCTAACCCCATTCAGTGAATTGGAGGTAGGCCATACATATGCCCCACTGATTCGTTGATTATGACCATCTGGATTGTTCCTCTGTAATTTCTCTAGGTGTTTCAGAAACCAATTTTTATTTGGTTGATGCTCCTCTTCTTGCCAGAGACACACCAGGCAAAATTGAAAATCTGATTGTTTCCATCATCAAATATTGCAGGACTGTCCTTTCAAACTGATTTGTCCTCTGCCCTATTTAGAAAAGCTCAAATACTTTGATCTCGGGATCTGTACCAAGTTTAGATTTATACCAGCCCTTACAGATTTACCTGAAGTGAAGATGTTTCCTATTGGTATTTGGATATTAATGAGAAAATGGAAACATTTATGTAAATTAGTGCATTTTGTTTCTCGGTATGTAAATTTTTATTTTTAATGCCTTTAGGACATGTCAGAATAAATCTTTTTTCTTTTCAGAATAAGTGCTGAAAAGTTAATGCTACCTTTCTCTTCCTTTTTCTTTATAAAACATTTTCTGTGTAGAATTTTGTTAGCATGTTTTTGCACGTGATACAATAGGCCTAGATATTCAGCTGTTTAGTAATTGATCCATTTCTTTGTAAAGTCCTTTTTCTTACTGCTTTCTCTTTCCTTTCTATGCCAAATTTGTATAACAAAGTGGGCTTCAATTTGAAAAAAAAATAGTTTGCGTATTATAATTTGATACATTATACCCTTTCTTTTTTTAAACTAAATTATGATGTTTAAGTTTTCACCAGAAAAGTCTGTTAGCTGTCCTTTTTTTTACCAATGATGTATTCTTGTTTTCAAAGCTTTGTTTTGCATATCTAATAAAGGAAACCCTATATATCAGTGGTGAAATTCATTTTTTTTTACTACCAATTCTGTGGGCGTGGCTTGATGGGTGTGGCTTGGTGGGCATGACTTGGTGGGCATGGCAGGGGAAAGATATTGCAAAATTTCCATTCCCACCTCACTCTGAGGCCAGCCAGAGGTGGCATTTGGTGGTTTGGTAAACTATTCAAAATTTCTGCAACTGGTTTTCCAAACTACTCAAAATGTCTGCTGCTGGTTCTCCAGAACCTGTCAGAACCTGCTGGATTTCACCCCAGCTATATATGCTTATGTCAGAGGACATCCTATTGAAGTCAGTTGGAGACACTCCTGAGTGGACATGCTTAGAATTAGACAGAGTATTGTCCTGGTTGGATACCATACCCCTTTCTAAGCTCTCCTCATTTCCTCCCTAACCATAATTTCTTTCATACATTTAATTTTAAAATTGCAATGTAATAGAATTGTAAATTATAAAAAACATTGAGAACCCAACATATTCAATATCATTTTACTAAATACTTTTCACTCTTATCTTTCGTCTATGAAATCAAAATAAGCTTTGCTTTTCTGACTGCAAGTGATACATAAGTTATCTTCTTGGTCTGACTTCAAATTTGCCAAGCGATTTTCTTTCCTTGCTGAAAATCTCTAAGCACTTTCCAAAGCAATCTATTGGGACTGTGCATGGCATTGAAAGGCATGCTTCGTAAAGCATCTTAGCACAAGCAAATGCCTCCTTTTTCAAAGCATTAAAATAGTTAAGCCATATGGCTAGCTTGGGACTTGCTTCAAGAGCTTTTTCAGCTTTTACATGCATGCACATACTAACAAAACTTTTATTGCTGAAGTGAATCTAGAGATGTGATTCCAAACAAAGCCCTTGAAGCTGCAATGGCAAATTTCCTAAGGATACAGTTCCTTAAGTGTTTCGGGGTATTTTTTTATTACATTCATGGAACTTATCATCAATCACTATGTCTTCAAACTTGGAGGATATCAATGTTGGAGGCTTTCCCAGTACCAAATGGGAATCTTCAATCCTCATTACTTCTCCATGAGCCAACAATTTTCAAATCTTCTTCCATATTATATTATTTTTGTTATCTTGCGAACTGCCCAGTGTTGCTTGGAATTGGGTTGAACCTTAATCATATAAATCAAATAAAAATTAAATTAAATTAAATTAAATTTCCTCTGATATTACTCTCTGTGGGGCTGTTCATGAATCAAAACCAGAAGAACATAATCTCATTCACTCAATTCAAGTATAAAATATGGATTCTAGTTATATTAAATATTCTGATATTTTTCACACAGTTGTTAAGCAGCTTTCCTTTTTATTGTGTGGAAGTTACAAAAAAGTGTATGTCATTCAAGACAGGTATAGAATTCACAAGAGCTTTATAGAATTAAAATAACATTGCTTATATTTTACATAAGACATTGAAACTTTTAACTATCATTTTTGCTAAGGTGGTAAATTAATCAGTTAAGTTAATTGTAATAAAATAGATACAATATATGGCAATTAATTTCAAACAAGATAACCATATCTGACCTTTAAAAATTCACACAAAGGAATATGTGATTGCTATGCCTTTAAAATGATTTTTGGAGAGATTGACTAAATCACTCACTGTATTTTGTTGAGATTATCAAGTTTTGATTCATTCTTTATTGAGGAGATAAAGCAACAGAAAAAAACAAAAAGCAAGAGAAAAAAAGTCAACATTTTCTTTTTATTTTTTTAATACTTACAAACTGCCTCACATCAGAGGCTGATTTACAGTTATTTTTGTAATTGTTGAAGCAGTGTATTTTTCTACTAATTTTGTTTAATACTTTGATTTTCAGATTAAAAATGCATACTTTTAATTTGAAAAGTGAAAACAAATTATAACATGCTAACGTTGGAATCTGTCTGAATGTCTCTTTTGTACTTTATATCTGACAAAGCTATCTTTAAAGATAATTCATCCTATTGAAATTTCCTATATTCACTGTATTAAACTATTGGTTATTGAAATGCCCACAGTTGTGTTATTTTCTATAGTCTTCTTCCATCTTTATTTAAGAAATAAAATTCTTTTAAATTAGTTCTTTTAATTACCAATCCATTACTTCGTTAATATTGTCAGAAGGTGAAAATAACATATTGATTAAGTTTTCAGCAACTGTTAATTGCAAAATGTTACATAGCTCTTTATTAAGCTGTTATGCTTCATGAAAGTCTGGTATAAACAGGTTGAAAGATTAATGTGTCATTAATCTGTTAATAGATTACCTAATGGGGAACACAAAGTTAGTTGTCTCCTACATCTTATTTCATAGAGGTATATCCATCACTTTAATATTTCAAAGGATAAAAAATAATAGTTCTCTAATATTCTAGCAGTTTGGAAAGAAAGGAATTTATTTTGATCCTCAATTCTTTCATATTTCTCTCATTCATTGATATCCTAGGAAATCTTCCTGTTTTTCCCATCCTTAAACAGATCACATTGATCTAAATGTGGATAAATATGATTCATTTATGGAAAAAAACAGAGGATTTTCTTGGATTAGAATGAAAATGACCAATGGTAGGGAGGGGCAAATAATATACTTAATGTACTCATTATGGAAACATCACAAATTCTGTAATTTTCAAAATACATAATTCATATTATCTGAGTAACGATGTCATTTTTGTCATTTGTTGTACTAGATGTCTTGATTATTGATGGAATGTTTCAATGAATAATGAGTGACAATTATAATTTTTGTTATCCTTCGTAGCAAACTCATACATGGATATGCATTTATCTAAAACTATGTTTTGAAATATTTGATCTATCATTTTTGGTGAGTAGCTCCTAATCTAAGGAGTCCAGTAATAGTGAATTCATTCAACTCCTATTTCACATAAAGAACAATTCATTTATAGCAGTGAACAGGTTTATTCTCTTTTTTGTTTCATTTTTCTCTTACAGTTTTTTGGCATGACACAAGAGGTCATTGCTTTGACTTGGTTTGCAATGCTTTGGCTTGCAATGTAAAGTTAACTAAATACTGAATGGTCTAAATAAAGTTCAGAAAATGTACTAATACTGGTCATTCTCAAAGAGAAGACCACAAAAGTAATATATACTGCATTGATAAAACTTCATTTTATTAGCTTAAATCAATTGAGAATCCTTACGAACTTCCCAGTAAAAACAAGTGTTATAGTTGACCCTGCCTTCATATAAATTCCCCAGTAATTCATGACAAAACAGGGTTAGTTTATGTAAAATTTCATATCTAACCATGCTGAGGTAACTCTCTATGGTTTCCTTTCTGTATCAATAATGATCTACAGTATTTGCTGCTCTGTTAGATTCTAAGTTTAATATTTAATATCACTGAGCTTCTCATTCTTTTATAAAAAATCAACATTATTGCAATTGGGTACAGGTGATTCAATATAATTATAAACTCCTACTAAGTCTTGTACTTGGGGAATGTTATAAATGTCTCTCTTGAGTTGCTTTTTTTTTAAAAAAGCAGGTTACCTCATCACTACTTCTAGCCAGATTATAATAATGTAATGTTGCAGTTTCGAAGAGCTCAGAAGGGGGTTTTTTTTTGTATGTGATTGCAAACTTTTGTCACAATTGCAACAGTTTCACTGTCTTCTTCAACTTCAATAATTGGTCAACGCGAATTTATCACAGATGGGTTTAGGACTTCTTCCATTAATGGTCTGTTTTTTTCTACCCACCATTTCTATTATACATTATTTTTCTTCTACCTTTTCTTCTCTATTATACACATTACTGCTCCACAAGCAAGAGTTGCAAGTTTGGGCTCTATGCCTTTTTTAAAAAAATCTGAAAGAGTATTATTTAGAAAACAGAGTCTATATATCCCTCAATCATTGGCCTTTCTTCGTATTGTTGGAAGAAAATATTCATGTGGGCTCTGCTCCAAGTGGGGAAACAAACACTGGAAACAT
Source organism: Calamaria suluensis (assembly GCA_032468135.1). Taxonomy (NCBI): domain Eukaryota; kingdom Metazoa; phylum Chordata; class Lepidosauria; order Squamata; family Calamariidae; genus Calamaria; species Calamaria suluensis. The sequence goes on along the minus strand of JANHFP010005734.1, from coordinate 6,047 downwards.
GGAGACTGCTTGGAAAGATGGCTTAATGGTGGTCAGGAATCACATGACTTGAGTTCCTGAGCAGAAAAGGGCCCACATGCTTCAAGGTGAAGAACCAAAAAAGGGCAGAAGAGAGATGCTGAGGTCCTGATATACCCTCTGTGGGCCACAACTTAGTATTTCCTGTTCCTGTTTAAGAAATGTATCCTGATTGGTTGTCAGGCTCCAAGGGGATGGGAGTCTTAGCTAACTCTGTAGGCTGTCTCAAGCTTGCTTGAGTCTTGCCATGTGGGTGAATTTATGTGTTATGTGGTTAGTTTCTGTTGCTAGATGAGTCCATCTATTGGACTCATAGCAGATGGGATGCTGAAGGCTTAATGGCCCAATTGTCAAAGATGGGGCATCTGCTGTGGGCTATTCAGAGTGTGGGGCTATTAAGAATAAGTCAGTTTCCTGTCTAAAACATGTTTTTTCCATCCAGGGAAATATAATATTCTGTCTTTTAAAAATTTCTTAAAATACTTAATTCTTCTAGGATAGGGGTGAGTGCTAACTTCCTACACTGTATTAAAAGAAAACTTTTTATCCAGTTGAGGTACTCATCTCAACTGGACCAACCATTCCAGATATAAAACAACCACCTGTGTGAATGTATGATTCAATATTAATGATACTTCAGTATTTGTAGCTTTCTCATATGCCAGAATTCATCATTTAAATAGCTAATTCCATGCTCTTAGCCTTTCTGCAGGTGACCACAGAAATATAGGACATTCCTTTTTCCAATTTTTCTGGTTCTTTTCTTCCAATTTCAAACAAAACAAAACTTTACATAATTCAAGAAGAATTGTTTACTTTTACTTGTATAAGTATCCCCTGCCTACCTCTCACAGTGAATATGTCAACCAAATAAGCTTTTCACTAATCTGTCCATGTTCCCACTGAAGGTCAAAAACTATATTTCCCACTTAAGGTACAAAACCAGATTAAAAGGTTACAATTTCAAACTTGCTTACTAGGCAATTTGTTCTTCCTTCAGAAAGAAAAACCTTTTGAAATTTGTCAGAAGATAAATTTCTTTTGGCACACACTTTTCACATAACGGCAAACTTTTTCTTAATCTAAAATATTATGTTATCCAAACAACAGAACAGCATTTCCAAACATGATACTTATTGCTCTGCCAGTCCTTGAGTGGAACAAACAGCAGTGAGATATTGCATTTGGTTAAGATTGTTTGGTCTTTAGCAGAAAGATGAACCTGCTTGAAGTTTTCCATCTGAAGGTTAAAGCTTGTTTATAATTTTCCTCAAAGAAGTGGCTAAACAGATTCACAAAAAGTTAGAGCACTTATTCCAAACAAACAATACCATTTCTGATCTTGCTAGAAGAAAGATCATGGATTGCATCCAATCCTAGATAAATCAAGGGTGTTTTTTTTTTAATCAAACATTTTAACAGTGTCCTGTAAACCAGAAATTAGTTGTCAACTCTTGATTTCAAGAGTGCTTATATTCACACAGTAGAACAAGTCAACAATTTCTTCAGTTTAAAATATGTCCACAATTATGCTAGAAGTGACTGCTTCCTTTTCAAATGAGTAGGAGCTCTGTGGTTATTCACTGGGTACCTAGACATGATGACTTCAAAATTCTCCGAACATACTTTAAGATTTCTTCTAATCAGGCCTGCTCATAAAGAATTTATGCTGGTGGAATCATATCCACAAAAGCTAATATTTGCCTTTGGTTTATGTGTGAAATGGAACAACTCCAAAAAAAGTTGTGTATCGGGTGGCACAGAGATGGGTGTCCAGGAGCCTCCCCTGCCACTGCCACCCATCTCTGCATTGTCCCCCAAAAATATGACCAGCGGTGCCTGGATTCTGCCGCAAAAACATTGCACCCCTGCCAGCTGGCCCGGCCAGCTTTACATCTTTAATATGGACACTTGTGTATTGGTGCATTGTTCCTAAATTGCTGCTTGGACCTGATTGTATGTTATTTAGTTTCCATTAGACGTTATGATCATCTTCATAAGATGAAAAAGTGAGAAAAACATGAGCAATAGTTTACTGACTCTGTATTTTCACAGTTTTCTTGGATTTTAATAATCAGAGCTGTGATTTTATGACATCCAGGTTCGGCAAGAAACTTAGTTGCAAATAAGTGTGTCAGACCTACCTTCGATAATGAGCACTTCTTATATTTTTCATTATGGTTCTCTATGGCTCCATTTTCATCTTAGTCGAGAAATGTTCTTCCCATCTTTTACTCCAATCTCTACACTTTTCATAAAAGGATCCTTTTATCATGTTGAGATCAAAAAGGTAAGTGGCTTTTTACCTTGATCATAAAAGTCATTTCTCCTCATCCCAAAGCTTGGTAAGCTTTTTTTTAAAAAACTTTTTAAAAGGCAGGTATCAACTTTTTATCCTTATTTTTCCATATCAGCACATCTGAGCCAATTGGATGAAAGGTGGCAAGCCCAATATTTCCTCCCAGAGTCCTCTGGATTTATAAACCCAGCTGTACCTACTTGACTTGGTGTGGCATCTCGGTAGCTCTTGCTTCTATTGTAGTGATGTTGGAAATGCAGTGAGGGTTCCAGATTCCAAATTCTCCCCCTTGATGCAGTACATAAGAGATATAGCTTCCCAAAACCTGCATTATTTTTTGAACAAATGAAAAGTAAAGACAGAAAATGGAATAAGTTTTATAATACCACCACCTGTACATGTAACATTAAAGTATGTGACTGAGGGAATATACCCCTTCTTCCCCTACCGTTGGGGATTAATAAAAGCAAGCTTATTATAAAAGAAAAAGAAAATCTAAAAATCCCTTTTAGCTTTACGTAGCAGCAGGCAAAACAAATGTGCGAAAGGAGATTAAAAGACAGGTCAAATCACAGGTGGCGATTAAAAGGATCTCCTGTGGAAAAAGTATAAAGGAAAATCTAAGGCTCTGGGCAAACCACAACATGCTGCTGTTGTGATCCTAATTTATAGGCAGCTCTGCTATAAAGAAGTTCCAATGCTTGTGTAATACAAGCAATTACCGTGATAATCTAGATGGGATAAATCTTGAATAGCAACACAAAAAAAAAGACGAACAGAAATTAAAGACATAGAAATAGAACATCAGTGGTGGGTTTCAATTTTTTTACTACCTGTTTTGTGGGTGTGGCTTTGTGTGGCTTTGTGGTTGTGGTAGGGGAAGGATACTGCAAAATCCACATTTCCTCCCAATCAGCTGGGACTTGGGAGGGAGAGAATAGATGGGGGCGGGGCCAGGCAGGATTTTTACTACCGGTTCTCTGAACTACTCAAAATTTCTGCTACCGGTTCTCCAGAACTGGCCAGAACCTGCTGAAACCCACCTCTGAAAAAATTAAAATATTCATGAGAAAGAAACTCATGCCAAATTATTATTTTTTTCTTGTCTGCTTGGATTTTTCTAGTTTCTTATAGTCTAAAACTTTTCATCCAAGGCTGAGGATCAATATTTGTAAGCTCTTCTTAGTTAAATTGGAAGCAGAAAGGAAGGAGTATAAATCAGAGAGATATGAGAGCTGCAAAAATCCAGAGGAAAATAGTAGTTAGGTACAGTAAGTAAAGCTTATCGTAAGCTGGCAAAAGACAATTACATGACACCCAGACAATGCAACTGTCATAACTTCATGCTAGTTACCAAGTATCCAAATTTTGATCATGTAACTTTGGAATGCTGCAATGGTTGTAAGTGTGAAGAACAGTCATAAATATTTTTATAAATATAAAAGTAAGGTTCTACATTTAGGCAAGAAAAACAAACTGCATAGGTACAGTATATGTGGTACCTTGCTCAATAGTAG
>JANHFP010005732.1:17208-28058 GCA_032468135.1 Calamaria suluensis | reverse complement strand
ACTTTAAGCCTGGAGGACCTCAACTCCCAGAATTGACTTCAACTCTGGGAGTTGAAGTCCTCCAGGCTTAAAGTTGCCAAGATTGGAGACCCATGGACTAGATCAGGCTACTTGGCAACTTTATGACTTGTGGACTTCAACTCCCAGAATTCTCCAGCCAGCAGAGCTTACATCAAGCAGAAGCTAGGATTTAAACTAGAAGGTAGTTAAGAGCAGTAGTAAAGGTGGAATGCTTTTCTGGAATATCCCACACATAGAAATAATTATAATTGCCTAAATGCCAATATCATAAATTAACATTTTAAACAATCAACAGCCATATTAAACAGCATTTTCTTCCATTAATATCTAGCCATCAAAGAAGCCTAGAATCATGGGTGGCAATAAGCTTAAAGATTTATTATGAAGCAACTATGTACATAATTGTTTCAGTTCTGAGAATTATAGGAATACATACCCAAAGGCAACAGGTTGGAGAACGTTCGTCTAGATAAAACAGCTGGACATGGGACAGGAGACAATGGCATCATTATACCAAAGGTTTCATAATTGATTCTTTCATCTGGTACAGGTTGTAGTGTTCTAGTGTTATTTTTTAAAAAGAAAACCTAACTATGCACAGAGCCAGCATATTCTGTCAGAGGTCTTCAAACTTGGCAGCTTTAAGACTTGTTGACTTCTGGGAGTTGAAATCCACAAGAATTAAAGCTGCCAAGTTTGAAGACCTCTGTTCTATATAGACATGTTTGCTAAATACAAAGGAATTGTACAATTATGTGAATATTCACATAATCCCACCCTAATATTAATTGAAAGCAGTGATTAATACAGTATATAAAGAAAATACTACAGAAAAATCCATTCAGGCAAACTTTATTCTAATTAGATTTAAACGTACATTGAAAAAATGATCAGTACATAAATAATTTACAGGTCGGCAATTCTGGATATCCAAGTAAGTACATGTCTGAATTGAAGTGATGAAGACAAAAGGAATTCACTTACTTCGTGCTCTGAAAAGCCCAAGCGTACCATGCATTTTGTAAGGCATTTTATGAATTCACCCAAACTTCCCTTATTTTCCAGAGAAATAAATTATATCAACAAAAACAAATGAAGTAAATCCAGAGTGGGCACAGCAGTTTGTTAATCTACAATTTAGGATTATTGAGATGAAAACACAATGCTCAGGCTTCAGTATTTTCGATTACCTATTATGTTGTTCATCTTGCTCCATTATTAGTGAGATAGAGTGGTATTTGTCCCATTGGTAGCGTAAATCATCCTCTTGATTTCTTTTTATCTAATGTCATCCACGAATATGAATAAAGAAATTCTAGCATAGTGTTTATATTTACAAGGGGTAAAATTCTGGCAAATTGCCTTCGCAATGAACGCTTGTAGTATGGCCAAGGGCAGTAGACTCACTACAGCAAAAGGAGCACTTATTGGTAAAATAAGGAACTCGCACCCAAAATTCACGTTACGCAGAGAGAAGGAATCATGATGTAGTTGAAATGTTTTCTGATTTAGGAAGCGTAGACAGAAATTGCAGAAAGAAGCAATAGAGAAAGTAACAAAGGTGGGAAAAGCCCTTCAAAGACAGTTTGGTTGGACATATTCAGATCTCTCCATGTTTATTTCCTTTTCCTTTTTTTTTGTTGTTGTTGTACATTTTTAGAAATAATCACAGAAGGAAAAACTAGCACCGGAATTGCTAAATTCAGAACACAGAATTTTTCAGCATGATTCTCCATTTTATTCCGCAAATGATGCTTATTTTAATGTTAAACAAACTTTATGCCTCCAAGTATAAATAATGACAAACGTGAAAATCGTGGCATCTTGTAATATATACAGTATTATATAGCAAGATTGCAAAATAACATTCAATTAGCTGACCTTCACTATTATTGAGCCCTGTGGAAAACGAAAAAAAAAATGTTCCAACCATTCCTTAACAATACCATTAGCAGCATACTTTTGTGCCAAGAAAAATTGTGAAAATTCTACTCCACAATTTCTTTAGTAGTAATGCACATTTTATAATGTTTCCCACAACTAAAAAAAGATGCCCCTTATTTTTTTGAATTCTCTGCACTCATTTCAGGCATCTCCTTCAGCATTTCAATTACACATCAAACACTGACAATTAGAGAAACATATTGTAAAGTTCATTTTAATTCCATTCATATACAGCATTGCATTTTGCTTTAATTTATACTACAGCAATGCACACATCCCTAATTAAATATAAATAATAATTACTTACTGGAAGCAAATATATATCTCATTGATCATGACACTAATCCCTAATATTATTTACAAAGCAATTATTTCACTTTCAACCTTACCATTAGGTATAAATAAAGAATTCAATGGCAAATATAAATTTTTGCATTAACGTATCTGCTAAAAAGTCACGTTTTCCAGTTTGTAATAAAAGAAGAAATCAAAGTTCTTCACACAACAAGCATAATGACCATGACACCCTTACAAGTGAAAAAATGAGTCAGCTTCACAAATATATAGAAATGTATTGAATCTTTTTGTTGTGGCATGAAGTTCCAAAGCAGCGTGCATAAAGCAACACATTGAAGCTTTAATACTTAATGCATCAAGAAGTTTGAATTACTGACTGGAATGTTTTATATGCTTTTATGCAAGCTGCCCAATTTCAATTTGAAGGTGATTCCAGATAAAAACATATTTGTCTCCCAAAAATAAATTTGAGACGAAAAAAGTACTATTTTAAACCAAATATCATTTACTTGATCTGTCAGTCACCTGAGAATATCCCAAAGCATAGTCCATTTCCAAACTTTGAAGGAAATTACATTTGAAATTCCAACTCACCCTCCAATGCAAGAGCATCTAGTCTGCAACTGTGCATTTGAGCCAATAAACTTTTGAAGCAAATTTTAACAACCTTTCAGAAGCCTCAGTGCTAAGTTCTCAATTTACTAGTTGACAAATTCTGTTTATCTAATGAATAAGGTCATAAAAATATTGAACCTTTTTCTGGAGATCAAAAAATGTTCGGAAGAAATTTGGTAACTCTAAAGTAGTTTTTCTTAACAGACACAACAACATGTTTGAATCAATTTATGGCATCAAGATAATTTCTAAATTCTATACTTCTTGTTAAAGTGGGCTAATGTAACAATTTGCAGATTCGTTTGCCAGTACATTCCAGTTTCCATTAGTCATATATTTGGTAGGTTGAGCACTGAGTGTAATTTTAGCATTCGTGAAATTAGTATCCCAAGACATACTTGGCAGATGATAAGTCATTTGTTTTCCAGATGCACACTGCCTAAAATGATGCTTCACTGAAGCTACTGTGAATCACAATAACCTTTCTCCCTCTAAAATGAATGTTTTGGTTTAGGTATTATAAAATACACGGATCAACCATTACTGTGTCTATTTTCTTCCATCTCTTCCTTGTTACTTTCTCATGCTACACCTGAATTTGGACACTATAAGGAAATGCCCAATCAATGATCACACCTTATTTATATGGTTGTTACAAACAAGAATGCAAAAACATCTCTTTGTACTCATCAAATTTTTGCCAAGCACTGCGGCTTTAAGGCTGCATTGTTCTGGGATGTTAAAAACCTATCCAACAACAACAGCAAAATTCGGTTATACAGCACTACTATTACAGCATTACTAATCAAAATATTTACATTCTTTGCTTTTCTAAAATGACAAAAAAAAATACTGACAATGCGATGGGCAGCAAACAAGTAAAATAAATAAAATATCTACTGGAATCCCCTTCTAGTATGAAACACAGGATAGTGATAGATTTTTAAATCCTCATGATAATCAATATCTAATCACCGGATTTGGCTTCAGGAAAACAAACAATGGCAATGCTTACTTTTTTTCTCAACATCTGCCAATATTGTCTGGTTCCAATAACACTGTACACATTTCTATATGGCATTCATGAATACCTATGAAAATTATTCTGAAAAATCTCATGGTCTCTATTTGAAAAGGTATGGGTTTGTTTTTTTCTCTAGTGAAAAAACTGCTCTAGCAGTAAAAATACAGTCTTGGATTAAAACAGATTTCCTTTGTAAGGCAACAGCTGGACATCATATTTTTTTCATTTTCTCACTAAAATAATTCATTTTTTTTTTCAAAAGGCAAGATCCAAACAGCAACTACTTTAAATTACATTTAAAGCAATGGGCTTTAAACTGCAACTTTGCAATCCAGAGTGGCAAAAATATCATTTAGCTGAATAATTTTTACCAGCAACTTTTATCAAATGAATCTTAAAAGATATTTTTATGATGTTTTTCCCTTCTGGCGTACATGTCAGTATATGTAGTTAAATATCGTGTTTTCAAACTGTTAAGATAGGATTTAAGATTTTATCAATATTCTTATGCGTGCAAATGTCACTTGCTATATAGATAAAGAAAACATAAATTGTTTCCTGTTCAGTGATGGATAGGCAGGCACTGAAGAAAAGCTACATAGATTTGTAAAATCACTCCAGGTCTTTGAGAACCCAAACCTATCTGGATTCACGAATCATACCAAAGCTGGAATAGAAGGCTAACCAAAAATATTTGCACCAACTAGGGCTAATCTAATGAACTGCAATTAGGAAAACCTAATTGTGCTATACTTAGAAATCTCTTTTGAACCTGAAGTCTTCCCACACCACCACCCAAAAAGAAAACTTCCCACAGGTGCACATTTACAATTTTATTTTGGGGCCAACATTTGTTATCTTAAAACCGCGTCTGCGTTACCTTTACCTTGATTCAACTCAATAAGTCAAAACCATAGTCCTTTATGTATGGACAGCTACTAAAATCGAGGAGAGGCTTTTGAGGTTGACCAGGCCTCTTCATTAAGAGGTAAGATTATCCCCAAATATCAAGAACTTTCTGTCTCTGGGCCATCTGGCACCCCTTTCTCCTTTGCGCCCCCTTCTCTTCTTATTCAAATCTTATTCAAAGTTTGAAGGAGTGAGAGGGAAGGTAGAAAAGGCACCACCGCGAGGGTTAGAAACCAATGCTCTAAGCCCATCTTGAAGTGGGCAACTAATTCTACAAAGTGCATTTTGTTAGAGGAAAAACGTTCCTTATGCCTCACATTCCATTTTCTTTTCTTGTGAATAGAAGCTGATTCGGCTGCAGAATGAGATACTGAAAGGGCGTTTTTCCAGAGTGAGATCCAAGTGATTTGGGGCTTTAGACATCATCAAATATTCTACTTCGAGACATTGACAAATATCTTCCACCAGGTTGGTACCTGTAGAATACAAAGAGGCTTTAAATATGGGACTTACATGGCCCTGTTTTTGAGCTAAATACATTGAATACAGAGAGCCACATTAGCTATGCAAGTCCAAAATCTGGAGTCTGGTAGCACCTTTTTAAACTAATGATGTTGTTACACATGGTTGTTGTTTGGGAGAAAATAGGAGGAGGGCATAATATGTATATTCATGCCTAGGGTTACTTATGTCAACTCGCAAAGCATCCCTGGCCTGCTCTCAAGTTGCCATAGGCAAGTGGGAGGGAAAAACCGGCAAAGCAGCACAGCAGCCAAAAACAAAAGCACATTCCAGACATATATCTCTCAAGGCTGTCTCCCAAGGTTACCCACAGTGGCCGAGGAGAGTGATCTCTACAACTTGCAAAATTGCTCCATTGGCAAATGTGACTGATGACGCACCCTGGGGGGAGGAGGGGAAACAGAGTCATAACTGGGTCGTAAATTACATGGAGTCAGAGTTGCCTTCACTTGGAACTTGCTGACATGAAGCTCCTAACTGGCTTTTGAAGCCTGACTCGAGGCTCATGATTTAATTAGGGCATCCGTCGGAACCCAGACAACTTATAAACTAATAAAGGCAAAATAAAACTGCTAATAAACAAATAATCAAAAGCAGAAAACCTCATTTATCACATGCATAGACATGCATGGAATAGCACTATGAATTGTGTAAACTTTACAAAGACCGATTGACTGAAGTTCAGGTTATAACGGCACCTCTGCAATATTTAAATTTATACAGGTGGTTGTTGACTTATGACCACAATTGAGCCCAAACCTTTTGTTATTAAGCGAGAAATTTGTTTTGTGAATTTTTGCTCCATTTTGCCACCTTTTTTGCCATAGTTGTTAAGTGAATCACTGCAGTTGTTAAGTTAGCAGCACTGTTGCTAAATGAATCTGGCTTCCCCCTTGACTTTGCTTGTCAGAAGGTCACAAAAGGTGATCACAAGACCCTGGGACACTGCAACAGTCATAAATATGAGTTGGTTGCCAAGCACTTAAATTTTGATCATGTGACCATGGGCCGCCACAACGGTCATAAGCATAAAAAATGGTCATGTGGCTTTTTTAGTGCCATTTCGAAAGCACGTAAAAATGCAAGTAGAAATAATAGGGACCACCTTTGGTGGGAAGGTAACATCGTTCTGGGCGCCTCTGCCTTTTACTCATGCCGGCCACATGACCATGGAGACATCTTCGGACAGCGCTGGCTCTTCGGCTTTCAAACGGAGATGAACACCGGCCCCTAGAGTAGGAAATGACTAGCACATATGTGCGAGGGATACCTTTTCCTTTACTATCTTTGAACAGTTACTAAATTAACTCTTGTACGCCAAGGACTACCTGTATTCTAATTTTCCTATATAAAATATAGAATATCTAGGGTAACATTCAGTGTAAGAACTCAGTGACAAAAAATCTGATATTAATAATGGAAACTGTCTTTCAATGCCGTGAATATTCAAGCACCTGACATTTAGTACAGTTTTCTTGACAGTATTCCACTACGGGAAAGTCGGAAAACAGAAAACAATAAAATCTTTTCGGGATCAAGCTTCTATAATCACCTCTTCCCTGGACCAGATATTGAAAACCTGCCATGAGATCGCCTGCTCTGGTTTGTGTTGGTTTTTTTAGTAGAACTTAGTTAATGAGAAATCTGAACAGGAATTTCCCGACATCAAGGAGATGGTTGTGATGAGTATTTACAGACAAATGTCCGTCTAATCTAGATGCGCCTTACCTTCCTGATTCAGAGTCAAGAGGATCTTCGTTGACCGAATCGGCATTGAAGTCCAGAGGTTCTGCATCCTGAAGGAGTTCTACTCGGTCCCTTTCGTTCCTGCCATTTGACCTGGTGTACTTGGAAGTCACTGCAGGAAGACATTTTACAATACAGTCAAGAGGCATGTTGAACTCCAGCAAATAGTTGAAAAGGACTTTGGCAGGGGAAAACAATTGATCTGGAATAGATAGATGATCTAAATATTTTCAAGGATATTAATTATTATATATATATTTGTATTATAATATATAATACAAAAATGCAAACACCATTTCTAAAATAAGGTAGTTTGTGAGAATGCTTCTCCCCAGTGATTTCTGCTTGTCACAGCAAACCATAAGTGGTCCTCAGAGCATGGCCACTGTTCCAGATTTGCTGGACGTGTTCCTGTTAATTGTGTCTACCTGGTAGAACAGGGCCTCCTCCTTAAAGACACAAAACCCCTAGTCTATTGTCCTTTCACAAGAAACTGACTCTTCCCCTAGGCACTGGGGGCAGGGTGTTAGTTTCAGAGCTCTAGCATTGGGTGGATGTGTCCAATGGCTTGTATTTTTATGAAGCTTCAACACAGTTTTAGGTTTTTGCCTAAATGTTTCTGTGTTCATCCACTCCTCAGTTTCTGGATAGATGGACAGCAGTACAAAGAGTAGAGATCCTATTGATGGGGCTTTGGAGGCAGGCATTTTCAGTGTCCATCGTGTTCTTTGCAACTCCATCCCAGGAAAACACAATTAAACTCATCTCTCTAGGCTTCAGGACAAATTTGGAGACTTTCTCGTTCCAAAGCAGGAAAGTATTTTTTGACCGAAAGATTGGTTTATTTATATCTGATATTTGTATTTTATTTTATTTTTGCTTACAGGTACATGGAGTTTCTTGAGTTATTTATTTATGTTGTTATCTACTCAGTGCCTGTTGGAATGGACAGCATACTGACCATTCATCCATACAAGACCAGTTTAGTCCATGGTTAAGGCAGAAGACTAGAAACCAGGAGACCATGAGTTTTAGTCCCACTGTAGGCATGAAAGCTGTCTGGATGACTTGTACAAGTTACTCTCTCTCAACCCAACCCACCTTCCAAAGTTATTACAGGTGGTGGTGGAATAAGGAAGCAACTTTTCTAAATCAAAATTTGATTATTTTCCAGTGATTCAAATTTACTTCCAGTTTGATGTTCACCAACTTCATTAAAAATTGTACCAACCTTCCTGGAACTGAATGAAATTGTGTGGTCAAATATTATCCATGATCTACAGAAATATACAAGTTGCCTCAGAGGAAGTAAGATAATTAAATGAGACTGCCTCAATTACATTTCTGAATTTAAAAAAAACTTCTTAAGTCCAAAACAAAAAGCAAAATTAAATTGTTAATGGTATACTTACATCTGTTTGTATTGTTCTCTGTGAAATTAGACTCTTTTGGGTCTGCTTGAATATTTCTGTTTCTTGTTGAAGGTTCACGATTGTTTCCATACCGCTCTTTCCACTCCTGTCCAAAAATACACAGAGTGAATACAGACATACACACACAAAGACATTGTATAACACAGTGATTTTAATGTATGACTTTGCATCATTTGCAAATCAAGAATGAAAAGGGGAAGAATGTAACACTCAAAGAAGGGTTCAACACCATATTGCCCATTAAGTCTACTGCATCCAAGACGGGGACCATGCTCCCCCTACTAATTAATAAATAATTTTAAATGACTGAAATCTTGTACAATCTCACATGCTAAAGGTAAAGGTTTCCCTCGTACATATGTGATAGTCGTTCCCATCTCTAGGGGGCAGTGTTCATCTCTGTTTCAAAGCCAAAGAGCCAGCACTGTCTGAAGACATCTCTGTGGTCATGTGGCCGGCATGACTAAATGCCAAAGGTGCACGGAACGCTGTTACCTTCCCCACAATGTGGTCCCTATTTTTTCTACTTGCATTTTTTATGTGCTTGGGAAACTGCTAGGTTGGCAGAAGCTTAGACAAGTAATGGGAACTCACCCCATTACATGGCACTAGGGATTCGAACAGCTAAACTGCCGACCTTCCGGTCGTCCTCAGCTGTCTTACCCACTCAGCCACCATGTCCCATATGTTTTAGGATGCACAAGGTCAAACATTCAGCCTATTTTTCATTTGTGTCTGTGTATGAAGGGGAGACTTGGTAAAAAATAATACATTTGTAGATGCTTTGAGGTTTACTGCCTCATCTTCCCAATACTTTAATTTTGAGTAGTTAGATGCTTAGATAAAATGGGTGCTGATGGCTGCCTACAGGTTGCATACAAAGGCCATTTTCTACCATATGCACATTATTTTGCACATTTATGATTGATTGATTGATTGATTGATTAATACTATCCTTATTAAAGGTCTTCTTCTTTCACTGTCACTTAAATCACCAGAAAACTGCAACTGAAAATGTTCTGTCTGATGTCAAAAAAAATCCATCTTTTCAAAGTTTTGTATCAACTAGTGCTGTCAAATACTTCAGGGAACAGACTTGCCTCTGACATTTCTTTGGAACTACTTCTCAAATATCTGAAAGTTAACTAAATGAGGCAATGTGGTAAGAAAATACAAAGAAAAGCAGACACGTTATTCTCATGAATGTAGGAAAGTTTGCATTTGAAATTCTTGGTTTACTATTTCATTAAAGTACTACCTGTACCCAGCCACACATTGCTGTGGCTCAGTCTGGTTAAATGGAAAGGAAAGAAAAGAGAAAGTGCACGTTTCTAATAACCCTAATACTTTAAAAACTCTAAAAACCAACCCTAACAATTAATTGCTGTAATTTTGTTTTTACCTGTCACAGGTGTGACATCTATATAATGGTAGGTATATAAAAACATGTGTGTATTCGAATGCAACATTGTGTCAAAATTTCAAAGCATTTGGTGAACTTTTGGGTATTTAAGATTTTGAACAAATAAACATTTATATTTTTATTTATATAGATATTACAACTGTCCTCATTGCAGGTATAATTTGTAACACACCAGCTCTTTGTCACTATCAAAGGGGGGCTAGAGTGGTTTGTTCAATGAGTGAATGTTCAAACAGAACTATATAGAACAAGGTAGGCTCCATTCCTGTCAACAATTTCCCTTGCACATATGTGCTAGTCGTTTCCGATTCTAGGGGGAGGTGCTCATTTCCATTTCAAAGCCAAAGATCCATCACTGTCCGAAGATGTCTCTCTGGTTATGTGGCCAGCATGACTCAATGCCAAAGGTGCACAGAAAACTGTTACCTTCCCACCAAATGTGATCCCTATTTTTTCTACTTGCATTTTTTACATGCTTTCAAAACTGCTAGGTTGGCAGAAGCTTGGACAGTTAATGGAGTTAACCCCGTTACACGGCACTAGGGATTCGAGCCGCTAAACTGCTGACCTTCCGATCAACAAGCTCAGCAGTCTTAGCCACTGAGCCACCGCTTGTAACAATTCCAAACAATTCACCGTGTAGAACAATTCTAAAACAAATACACTAGTAATGTGCATGAAAATTACCTACCTACTTTAAATAATGTGGAAAATGATTTATCAATAACGTTAGAGGAAAATATTTTAAAATATTTTTATGGGCTGCTTCAAGGAGACCATTACTTTCCATCCTTGAGAATTGTTTCAACACAATGCTGTCATGATAGAATTCTGCATTGTAACACAGATTCATTGCAGACACTATTTATTTATTTATTTATTTATTTATTTATTTATTTGTTTGTTTGTTTGTTTG
>JANHFP010005731.1:28939-39203 GCA_032468135.1 Calamaria suluensis | reverse complement strand
AAATGGCTGTACACCGCCCCGAGTCCGTAAGGAGAGGGGCGGTATAGAAATGTAATAATTAAATTAAATTAAATTAATTAAACCAATGAGGTTACTTTAGGCAGCTTAAAACCAGAAATGAAAAGAAATGCAAACATAATAGTAGCAAGAGAATAAAAGTATAAAATAAAGAATGAAATATATAATAGAATGCAGGAACATGAGATTAAAAGATGGACCAGGTGAAGCAGGGAATGGGGGGGGGCAAGGTGGGATTTGCTATCAATCTAGTAGCCACCTCCAGTGGCTATTTGGGACTTCCCTTTGGGTCCCCAATAAAACAAACTGTCGTGTAATACTTAGAAAAGAAATAAATGTTTATGTCATATGTTTTCTTGGACAACTGAATATTTCATCAGACTAATAGTGAAATACTAGTTAAAGAGGAGTTAACAACAAGAGGGCAGTGAAATAGAGTGAGACCAGAATATTTTTTTATCAATAGCAACTATTTGCAAAACAACAGAAGAGTATAAATATACTTAGTTAAGGGTGTGGACTTAGTTAACAAAAACTATGCATAATTAATTCAGTAGTTAATCGTTAAAGGCAACAACATTTTGTAGTGTTTTTGCTGCAATAAACCAATATAGACACCTTCCTGGAAATTGTAAAAATATATTAGGTTGCATATAGAGGCAGAGTATCAAACACAGAAAATCAGGAGTCCATCAATTCAAATGAATATATAAGCTTATTGTAAGCTAAAGCTCTCTACAAGAATCTGTACTACTAATGGTCAAAGCAAATAGGCATTAGATAAGAGTCAATGGAATTCATGGTGGGCTGAATTGAACTGAACTGAACCAGCAGAAATTGAGAAGTTGTAGAAATCCAAAGCATAGATAGCATGGTTACTTCAGTAATAAATAAAGGACTTAGCACTACCATAGAGACAAGACCACTTTTAGTAATCTCTTAGGATCTGACTATTGCATAAATATTTTTTGTGGTTTTCAAGCAGTCATTTAATGAGCAATTGCACTATTTTGGAGCAAATAAAATGCCTGTTAAAAATAAAGGTAAAAGTAAATGAAGTAAAAGTAAAAGAAATAAGCCATTTTTGATGGAGATAAATAGCAATTATATTGGGAAGAGTTAACAGTTAAAGGAAACCAGGCTGCCAAAGGGCATCATGGCTGGACACTATCAAAGCTGAAATCAGCCAGAGAACAGAAAAACTCAAAGAAGTCCAGAAGATGTGGAGAGACCTGGCGCATAGAATCACCAAGAGTCAAACATGACTGAACGGATAACATCATCATCATCGAATAGCAGTTACCTAGAACTGTTTGTGCTGTCCTGTGCCGAGGGCCAAAAACATAGTTTCAATACATTCCTAGCAAATCTTTGTCATTTGAGTCAAACAAATTTCTAAAAAGCAGGCATTTGTTTTATTGAGTGTAATCTCCAGTGTAATCACTTTAAAGTTAACCTGAAAAGACAATTGCTAGTAAATACTATGATGATTTATTTTTATTTTAGTTATTTATATCCCACCTTTATTATTTTTAAAAATAACTCAAGGCTGCAAATATACCATACTTGATCATTCTCCTATTTTTCTCACAATAACAACCCTATGAAGGTGAGTTTGTTTGAGTGAGAGAACAACAGAATAACAGAATTGCAGAGTTGGAATGGACCTTGGGGTTCTTCTAATCCAACCCCCTGCTCAAGCAGGAAACCCTATACCATTTCAGACAAATGGTTGTCCAATCTCTTCTTAAAAGCTCCCAGTGTTTGAACATCCGCAACTTCTGGAGGCAAGTTGTTCCACTGTTTAATTATTCCCATTGTTAGGAAATATATCCTTAGTTCTAGGTTGCTCCTCTCCGTGATTTATTTTCATCCATTGCTTCTTGTCCTGCCTTAAGGTTTTCTTTATAGCAACTCCTTAGATATTGGAACACTGCTATCATGTGACCCCTAGTCCTTCTTTTCATCAAACTAGACATATCAAAATCCAGCAACCATTCTTTATATCTTTTAGCCTCCAGTTTCCTAATCATCTTTGTTGTTCTTCTCTGCACTCTTCCTAGAGCCTCAACTTCAGACTAGAGTGACCCAGCTGGGTTTTATGTCTAAGGCAGAACTGGAATTCACATTTTCCTGGGTTATGGCTCATACAACCACTAGAGAAGACTAGCTCTATTATGATTGTTAATATATATCTTATAACAATGTAATTTCTCATCTGGGTTGACCAATTTTGTCACTATAAAGCTAAATGTCAGTCCATCTGGCAGAAATTGATACTTTCCATTACTGTTGTATCTGCTTCTAATGCTCCCAAATATTTACAACCTATATATGAGTCATATATTCATCCTTCATCTTTCATATTCAATCACTTGGCTAACTTTCTCTCTTTCTCTCATATATATAAAAGAGAAAAATTTAGTCAAGTGATGAAATGTGAAAGATGGTAGAGATTTTTATCTTTTTCTTTCCCTATGACAAGGATTCATCAGAAATAGCAGAATTAATCTCTTTTGTAAATTTTACTACAATAATTAAATATTCATGAGAAATAGAATATTCACTAAATAGTAAGTTAGTTACTTTAGTAAGTTACTAAAATATATTTGTTTTTATAGATTAAAATTCTTCCTTTGAGCTTAAATTCCAATATAGTGTCATAGTTTAGCAGATCAAAGAAATATGAAAATAAGTAATCATGTAAGTTTTTTAATTTTATAATTAGCTCATCTTCTGTATATCAAAGTAATTCCTACTAGCAAGAGTTGGACTTTGGAGTAAGTATGTCTAGGATCATGGCTTTTAGATTAGTTTTGAAGAGTTGACAGAAGCTATGTATTTGCAGTTTACAGAGGCAAAGAGAATGGAATAGAAATAACTTCAGTTGTATTTGTTTATAATTTATCCAGTTCATTAAAGTATTAAAAAAATCTAAAAAGATAATGCCAAGTATGTTTCAGATTATACCATTAATATTTGTGAGAGGAAGATGGCAAGAGGAGGAGGAAACAGACAAGAGGCAAAAATAACCAGAGGCCAATGTCGGCAAATTCAGACATGTATTGTATATTTAGACTTCACATGAGTAACCTGGCTGTAAGATTACATTGATCTCTGTATTTGCTTTGGAATTAATCATGGATAAATTGGTTATTGAGTGAACATATACTACACAGGAATGCTTTTATTCCAGGTGTGTGTGTGTATCTGTGTGTGTGTCACTGTATGTGTCTGTTTGCTTATAACAACAACAGCAATAAGCCTGTGCTGGCAGAAGTGAGAGGCACCATGTGTTTTGTCCCATTCTGCTTCTGTTCTCTTTCTACTTTCATTTCCAATTAACCTATGGAAGATTAATAAAGGAGGATCAGTAGAGGCTCTTCTTTGTAGCTTCTCACACGTCAGACATTGTTCTCTTGGAAGACTTTTGCTAATCATAATCAGGCTATGATTATACATTATGGTCAAGGTGTTCTAATTAACCATAATTTGATCTAAGGTTTGAATTGAATGGCATGCTAAGCCAAGCCATATTACTGTATTATTTAGTGACCCAGATCTGTAGTCACTCATTGAGATAGACAAGATGGATTAATGTATCACCAACTTTACTTCTAATGGACGAATAGCATACATGAATATTCTGTTGCGTGCATTTATGCTGTTCTATTATTGCATTTCATGGTACTTTGCTTCTAATTATTGAGCTGCTGGGAACTGATGGGGACCAGTGCTTGGAACATATCCTTTGATTTGTTATATACTGTATGGCCCAGGGGTGAAATCTAAAAATTGTTGCCACCGGTTCTGTGGGCGTGGCTTGTGGCTTGGTGGGTGTGGCCAAGTTGACATAATGCATGTCACTCACTCACATCATTCTGCCCAAGATAATTTCAGAGCATTCCCTTGCCTCACTTTCCAGCCTGGAGGGCTGTGCATCTCCCCCACTAATCCTCCGTACAAAGTGCACACCTGGTTTCTGCAAAGGCAGACCTCTCCTGCAGGGCGATCGAAAGAGGGGAGGGGAATGCTGCAGAAAAAGGCATCGCGGAAGGCAGGCAAGCATGGCAGAGCTGCAGGGAAGGAATTAGGTTGCTATCTCCCTTTCCCCCAACTGTGCTATGTTTGCCTGCCTTCTGCGCTGTCTTCCGCTTGCCTGCCTTCACAAGCTGACCATGGGGACACCGGGAAGGCAGCGCAGAAGGCAGGCAAGCATGGCAAGGCCGTGGATCGGTTTGGGGGCATGGCCAGCCAGCAATCGCTACCGGTTCTGCAAACCAGCCCCAAACTCCGCTACCGGTTCTACCGAACTGGTCTGAACCAGTAGCATTTCAACCTTAGTATGGCCTGACCTGAATAATTCAGAATATGAATTACTTGAATTGTGCTGAAAAGACAAATGTACAAATATATACAGTATGTGTTCAGATGCATTATTCCTTCATTTTTCCGAAACATTGCATTTTCAGGCCACATCCTAACTGGAATTGTTGCTGTATGAATAAGCTGCATTTTATGCACTGATGTTTACTCAGTTTTTTTTAGTTTACTTATTATGTCTCCCTCATATAAAGCATATTTTATAATGTAGATATGACTTGTACATCTCAAGATCTTTCACATTAACTGGGCCTCCTTCATAACTAATTTTTTAAGCTGAGGGCTGTACTAGACTATGAAAGAGTGAGCAAAGGCCCTCATTTCCAAATCTGGATTGGGACTAAATAAAGTTTTGAGGTATTTCTTTCAAGATAAAGTTTAACTGAGGTAGTAAGCAGGTGGATTGCAAATCGTCCTGAGCTGGTTATGATGACCAAAGCTGCTTGTTTTTTCCTAGGAGAAGCTGTACATTTAGCTCGGGATTTTGGATACATCTGTGAAACTGAATTCCCAGCCAAAGCAGTTTCTGAATACCTGAACAGACAGCATACAGACCCTACTGATCTCCACTCCCGAAAGAATATGCTGCTTGCCACTAAGTGAGTAGAAATACAGTCCTTGAACATGCTTTGCTTTCAAGGTCCTGGCCTTATTTTATTTTTTCTTGCATTAGCAATCCATCTGGTTTCATTTCGAGGTTCAATCTAAACATTTTCTTTTTCATATATTACAAGTAACTAGCCAGTACTGGCCCAAATCTATTTCAAACTGAAAAAAGGAGAGCAGGAAAAAGACGAATAAATATGAATAAAGAGAGAAAAGACAGATAGGAAGATTTTCCAAAAGAATGAACAGAAGTATAAGAAAATAAGTTTCCCTCAATTACTCTTCCAATTCTATTCTGTGGCTAGGTACTGAAAATCCCTCCTCAAAGAGTATAACTGAATAAACACAGAACTCTCCAGAGTTGTAGCAAGCAATGTAATAAACAACTTCTTCAAAAATAAAATATTCTAGGACATATTTGATAATTAGGAAATAATTTTGAAATAATACTGGGAAATATTACAGTCAGCCTGTAACATATAGCATACCATAACTGCTCTACAGAAAAGAAAGGAGTAACAGAGTATTTATGAAAACCTTCAGGAAAGGAGATAGGACTCCTGTGCTATGACAGGCTGCAAGCTGAAATGAAATACTACTGGCTAGATGAGCATGAAGCACTCAGTTCAAGGGTTGAGAAACATTCTGGCTATTGAAAATGCTTTTGCATCAGAAGTTGCCAAACTAAATTTTGCACACTACTTTTTTTGGTTCGGCAAAAAATAAAAATAAGACACAGATAAAGAGACAAAGTGGTTGTTCTGTTTTCATGTAAGTTATTTTAAATTGTCATTTTAATGCTCGCTGTTTGTATATCTTTCTTACGTGAGGGGAAAAATTCCTTTTGCAAATTAATGTATGCCACTTTGATCCACTCTTCAAAATAAAAACCCAAAGCACAAATAACAAAAAAATATGTACCAAAGCAAATGTCCTGTGCTGGTATGTATAGCAATAGCACTTAGACTTATATACCGCTTAGCAGTGCTTTATATCTCTAAGCGGTTTACACAGTCAGCACATTTCCCTCAACAGTCTGGGTCTTCATTTTATCCACCCCAGAAGGATAGAAGGATGATTCAACCTTGAGTCTGGGGTGATTTGAACTGCCAAATTGCAGTTAGCTGGCAGTCAGCAGAAGTAGCCTGCAGTACTACACTCTAACCACTGCACCACCATGGCTCAATCATATAGCACTACCTGCAGTGATGATGCTAGCCAATAAGCCTCACCTGCCAACTAACCTTTTGCAGCTCTCCACCTGATACAGATGCAGGCCTTGCCCCCAGTCAAATAATCAATCATTATTCCCGCCATTATCAAAAATAAGTTGGAGAACCTTTGCTAAGTATATTGCTTGTAAGTCAATCAAAAGTGAAGTTTCAAAATATACAGGTCTGAAAGACTAGTTCTAATTTCTTTGACCATGGTCCTAAAAAGCCTAAAAAGTTTATTTTTTATCAAATGATCAAGATTATGTTAGCTGTATAGGTATGGTTAAAGCTATATAACCATAAAGCTATATGGTTAAAGTAATTTTAAGGTATCAATTCCTAAATTGGTATTGCAACAGAATATGGCAATATTTTCAGGTGTGGGAACCATGAACTGCAATGGAAGTGTTCAAGCATTTGTATTACTAGTCTTGACACCGGTGGAAACTGCTATATTCAGACTAGAAGTGAAAAGCAGAGAAAAAGAAAGCCTCACTAAGATGGGGCTTTTCTGAAAGAAGATGAAAACCTATAAAAGCTGATTCTCACTGTGTAGGATATTTGCTCTTTCATTTAACAGCACATATGATTAATATTAATATGTTTAATATTTGAATCCATATACTCATGATATGTTTATGAAGTCAATCATAGAGAAAAGCTCTTATTGAAGACATGAAATGCACTGTCCTTGTGCTATGACAACACTGTAGGCTTGACAAAAATAGATATATTTATTTAGTGGCAAAAGTCATCAGAAAATTGGATCTGTCTTGGCAGACAATTTTATGGCTACAGAGCAAAAGAGATATGGTTCACCATTAGACAAGTTGGCTCCAAGAACATCAGATATATCTTCCTTAATACCTCTTCCCTGATTACAAATTGGACAGTCATCAGCATAAGTGAAATATTTGGCTTGGGGACTCTCCAATCTCACAACCTCCAACTGAAAGAGAGAGGGGGAAAAAGAATATGGCTAAGAACATTCTATCCATCAACTGAAGAGCTGAAATGGAATCAACTTGTTAACAAATATTGTGATCAGTATATGAGAGTTGACAAATAATGTGGTGAATGAATTTGACTCACAAAGTATCATTTGTAGAGATTAGCACATTTCCACAAATCAGACCTCAGATTCGGAAGAGTTTGAGATATTGTAGAAGCCAATAACGTATGTATCCAGTAACAATTCATGCATTTTGGAAATCAGAAGATTTCCTGCTCACTAGTGAATTCTTTTTTTCAACAAATAATGTTTGTTTTGCTCCTTGATTTTCCTTATCCTTCTTTGCATCCTTTGAAGCTGATTTATTAATGGTTTAAATTGGCAAATAAAGCACTAAAATAGCTTTAAGAATGACATTACTATTGCTGACATAGAGAAACTGACTATGCATACATAAATAAAACTAAAGTATAAAGAAGCCAGTATTTTTGTGATACAACAAAGATGTTAAAAGGTAGTACAAGAAGCACTACCAATATGTATGTGACCAAAGAGATATTAATCTTTACTTCAATGAAGCATTTGCATAGTTGTTAATATTAAAAGCAGTTCACAAGTGGTACCACTTACCAGGAGAGTTGGCAGGTTCTTCTTTACTGATTGTATTCAAGTGGATGAAGACAACAATCTCTGGGAAGTTTTAATTTGAATTCCTGCACTTAGTCTTGAATTAAACTCAATATCCTAAATGATCCATGTGGTTCTGGTTCTAATTACGCAACTGTTTGCCAGTTCAGTAAAACTAGAAGCAATTCAAACCCTCTGTTTTACCATAAGTGCTTTCTGAATACATACCCCTCTAGCCCAGGGGTCGGCAATCTTAAACACTCGAAGAGCCATTTGGACCCATTTCCCACAGAAAAGAAAACACCGGGAGCCACAAAAACCCTTCCCT
The DNA here is from genome assembly GCA_032468135.1 of Calamaria suluensis. Taxonomy (NCBI): domain Eukaryota; kingdom Metazoa; phylum Chordata; class Lepidosauria; order Squamata; family Calamariidae; genus Calamaria; species Calamaria suluensis. The sequence goes on along the minus strand of JANHFP010005731.1, from coordinate 31,075 downwards.
TGCCGGATTATTTCCTGAGCGGCCACAAAACTAGCATATGTGGTTGATTCAAACATTACATTTTCTTCTGAAACTTTTCTTTTCTTTGATTTTTCGGTAGTTGGCCTACCGGGGGTTGAAAAGCTCAATAAATCGTGTGCTGGCAGGTGTCGCACATCGACGGTTGTGACACATATTTTGAGTGACAGGGAGCCACAACAGAGGGGTGAAAGAGCCACATGTGGCTCTAGAGCCGCAGTTTGCTGATCACTGCTCTAGCCCTTTAATCTGTCTTCTATCAATTGCTCAATTCATGTTAACAGCAGTAGCTACTTACTTCATAGCCTCCTAAATCCTAACATCCCCTGATGCCTAATCAAGCATGGGTGCAACCTGTCCAAAGAGACACTAGAATTCCCTCAAGGGAACAGATGCCTGGGGTATTAGAAGATCTGATCATCAGGCATGGGGGCTCTTAGAGCAGCTGAAATCACAACTCTTTTAACCTTATCATTCCATACATTCTTGATGTTCTACCTACTATTTCATCATCTTTCTGTGAAACCAACACCTGTTTTATTTTATTTATTTATTGCATTTCTATACCGCCCCTCTCCATGGACTTGGGGCAGTTTCCAGCCAAGTTAAAACAATAATATACACAAAATTTAAAATTTCAAAATTATATTCTAATTGGCTTTACATGAGTTGTTAAGATCCCAATTTAAAATTTTATACCCTATTTACACTAAGATCATCCCAGGCCAGCCTGGCAGAAGAATTGAAAGTATCTTCATTTGCATTTCTCCTGTACTATACATCAATCTATTTAGGTTGTTGTTCTCATAAAACAATAAACTTAATTTTGGACTGTAATACACTGGAATGGAATGAGGGGGATTTAATTTAATTGAAACATACATTTTTAAATGTCAAAAGAATATATTCTTCTCAGATGAGATCACCCCGGCCTGGCAGACTTTTTATAAAGTTTTTGGGAAGCAACTTCACTTTGACAACATCAGCAATGCTCAGATGATGACATTCTCCCATTTAATTAAGTATGTTGCATTATGTGCTTTATACAAAAATGTGACAGTGTTCATCAAGATTTTCTGGTACCAAAGTCTGATAGTACTATTGTTAAGTTGAAATTTTCGGTATTAAGTGGAAATCCATCAGCAAAATTCAAACAGTAGAAGTAGACTTTACTGATTGAGAAGAAAACAGAAACTTTGTATATCATACTTATATTATTATTCTTGAAAATGATCCTAAGGCACCAGTGATCATATGGATTACAAAAATGGAAAGCCAGATACAAAGATATTGAGAGATCAGAAATGTTTAAGACTACTTTTACAGATACTTTTAAGAAAATAGTTCATAGTAACCAGTCACTGATCGTTCTAAGGCATCTAAAGCTAAAGGGTTGAAGGTGAGGACCATAAAATGGGGTTCATCCCTAGGAAGATCAGTTGTCTGGCCCATAATCCATTGATATTACAAAATGAGGGACACTCAACAGATTGTTCCCTACATATCCTAAATATCCTTGCCAAGATTGCATTTTGGCAATGTAGCACATCCATTTATCTATCAATGCTAGATAATGTAGTTTGAGTTTTTTTGAACACAATAATGCTTAGATAACTATCCTCTGCATAAACAGGTCTAGATACCTCTAGAGTTGATAATCAAAATATAAAGTGGGTCAGAGGGGTTCTATCAAAGCTATATAATATATAACTATGTGAAATTTAGAGATAGTCAACAAATGCATTTTATTCATAAATTCTGGAATGTACGATAGTTATGAAGAAAAGTGAATCTATATATATAAAAGCGAAAATCACTCACGCCGTAATCACAAAATCTCCAGAACCGTAAAACTTGAAATTTGCCACATATGTTCATGTTCCTCTTGGCTTCTAGGTGCTTACTAAGAAAGGATTTTTCGAAATGACCATTAGAGCATTTATATTTCCTACATTATTATTAACACGTTCTGATGCTAATTATTTATTCATTTATTTATTTATGAGATTTATATACCGCCCCTCTCCTCACGGACTCGGGACGGTGTACAGCCAAATTCACTTAAAATACAAGATATACAAAAAATCAGTTAAAATAGAATTAAATCGTTATTAATGG
>JANHFP010005731.1:9744-21607 GCA_032468135.1 Calamaria suluensis | reverse complement strand
TTCTTTCTTTCTTTCTTTCTTTCTTTCTTTCTTTCTTTCTTTCTTTCTTTCTTTCTTTCTTTCTTTCTTCCTTTCTTACTTACTTACTTACTTACTTACTTACTATTTGTTTTATTCATTTCTTCTATTTCTCCCTCAAAGAGATAGAACTCATGGCATATGGACACCCAATTTACACATAGATTACTCGGGTGGCTTACAACATTTAAAAATCCACACATAAAGCTCTCACCCTACCCATCCATGGCCTCAGCAACACAATCAAATCAACCACTTGATCGGCTCCATCTCCATTTGTGGTCCCCAGGCACAATGACAAAATCAGATTTTTAGGGCCTTTTGGAAAAGCAACAGGTGGAGGCTCAGCTTACCTAGGGAGAAATGATGGTGTACATGGAACCCAGAAGATACTCTGTCTTCTTGTCCTGGTGGGCCAGTGGAATATAATACAGGAGGCAATCCTTCAAACCCCTGGCACCAAGCCTTGTAGTGTTTTAAAAGTGGTAACCAGCAACCATTGTACTTCTTTCAAACTGAATATTTATTATATGGGTATGTGTGCATGCTGATGTATTCTGTTTAGGACTGATAGGTAGCTGTACAGCAATATCAATAAAATATGTATCCATATCTGAGATACCCAAGTCCCTCTATGCATTATTGACATCAGTATGATATATTAAATAAATTAATAAAATGGAAGCATTTGCATTTCTGAGTTATGCATGAATTCAACCTGCATAGCTTTCAGTGTCATATTGTGTGTGTATTTAATACATATTTGAGACTATAAAAAGGTCTTTCGGTTTAAAGTTTCTATTCTCATAATGATTCCAAATCCAGAAAACACACTGAAGGTACAACATCTGGTATCTCTGGCATTATTGTTTTTCAACTCTCCTTATAAATACTTATTTATTGTTGAGGAAGGCAATAAAGGATTATAATTCTAAGATAACCCTAACCCTAAAATTGATGATTCAGACACAGGATGTCATAGAAAGAAAAAAATACCTGTTAGTTGCAGTTTAAGAATTGGTTTGTTTAATTTTGGGACAGCAAGTTTTCTGAACCAAGCCTCTATAGTTTGAGAACCATGATTTATGATGAAGAGCCAGTCACTAGTACTTTATTGACAGTTAAAGAAGCTATGGAACATGTAAACCTAGTTGACATTGAATTATGAAACTAAGAATGGCCATTCTGGTTAAATCTTGGAGAGACTAACTGGGCTGTATACTAGCTTGTAAGTTTTAAAAAAAGAACAGCCCAAAAGAAGGTAATACCAAACCACTTCTGTACTGTTTCTAGAAAATTATATCTTTATCAAGTTGAATTCAGCTCAACTTGAAAGAGAGTTTACTTTCTTCTTTAAACTTTGTGCTGATAAAATAACTGTAGACCAGCATACCTCTTTAATCATTCTGTTATGCATTGGTTCACTTGAGTTATCCCTGTGATCTATAGATTACCCAAAATGCCAAACTTCATAAGGACTTTTCTCCTTATTACATTATTACAGATACCAGATCTGAACTGCAGAAAACTAGATGATTACTAGAAAGAGCAGAGATACAGAATGTTCTAACTCTTCACCATTGTCTGATGACTGTCCTGTTTTTTACAGTTTAGATCAGGGGTGTCAAACTTGTGATGTCACATGATGCATCGGGACATCCCCCCTTTGCTAAACCGGGTGTGGGTGTGGCCAGTATATGACACATCTGGCCTGCAGCCTGGGAGTTTGACAGCCCTGGTCTAAATCATTAATTAGCATTCATTGTTCTGAATGCAAAGGATATTTGAAGTGCTTGGTTACACAAGTACAATTTTTAAAATAGTAGAATTCAAAGGAAATATATTCACCATATTGAAAAAATGCTTTAGTTGTCAGATTTTGGTAGGGTTCCCCCCTCCCCAAATACTAATAGCCATCTGAGTTCTGTAATCCTAATTGATCTAATCTTCTTGTCATCTGTTTTCTTCATCTCCAGGCAAATGTGTAAAGAATTTACTGACCTTTTGGCCCAAGATCGGACACCCATTGGCAATAGCCGACCATCACCCATCTTGGAGCCGGGGATCCAGAGCTGCTTAACTCACTTCAGTCTCATCACTCACGGCTTTGGCTCCCCAGCCATCTGTGCTGCCCTGACTGCTCTCCAGAATTACCTGACGGAAGCTCTCAAAGGCATGGACAAGATGTTCTTGAACAACAACTCTGCTAACAGGCACACTTCTGGGGAAGGACCAGGTAGTAAAACTGGAGACAAGGAAGAAAAGCACAGAAAATGAGAGAGAGAGAAAAAAAATCAGAAAGCAAGCTAATGAAAATAGGGGGTAAAAGAGAAAGAAAATGAGGGATTGTGAACAATCCTTTGGGAGAAAAAACATTTAATTTTAGCTTTAAAATATTGGATTTGGGTTTTGGAAGAATTACACTAGGTAGGTCACATCTGCAAGTAATAAGGTCCGAGGCGCACAGTGGAACAGGAAGAGTGGCTCAGTGGCTATGGCAAAGGAACTTTTGAAGATAACATCCAGGATTTTCCACATCTGTCATCCCACAATACTTTTTTAAAATAATTTTTGGTGGGGATGAAATTATAACAGATAAAAGCAATCAATAATTTATTGGAAGAATCATTTTGATAATGTTGCTATGTTGGCCGAGGTACACAGTCTGTTTCCGTATTATTACTATTTTTAAAAACCTATCTAAAGTAGAAAGAAAAACCTAAGGGATGGATATATTTTATATTGGACTGTCCCATTCAGAGCAAGTTTCCTGATTTTGTGCAAATTTTTTGCTGTTCTCTCTCTGTATGGTCTGAATAGCTGGGCCTCAAATTGTTCAGTAGTATTTGGCCAAAATACTGTATTTCCTAATAGTGGGAAGAAAGGGGAAAATCTGAGTCTATCCAAACTATGAGTAACTACACAAAGAGGTGATGGTTCAGGCTGTGAAAATGTTAAAATGTAACCAACTACAGTATATGGATGAGTAAGTGGAAGAGCTCTCAGGTGCCTCTGTTTGCTCTGGATACCTACTTAAAGTGTTAATCAAAAGCTGCCCACTTAACATATTTAATCCTGAAATTTTGGGGCTGCAAATAATCTTTTTTTCTCTATCCATAAGGATATGTATAATTTGTGTATATATGCTCCATTAAGGCATTGAATTGGATCCAGACTTGGTCATATTTGAAAGAGACCCGTTGTAATCAAAATTAGCCATTACTAAGTCTAGACCTACAACTCAGCATGACTAAGTCTGAAACCAAATAGCTGACCATGAGAGTCAACCCTTTGTTTCATAATAAAATATGCCTATCATGAAGTAAACACTTTTTATGAAGTTGTACCTGTGGAAAAAAAAGTTGCACAGGTATGCAACAACTGTGAAGAACAGGAAAGGGAAAAGGAACAATTCTTTTTGTGGACAAATATAAAGATCAACATGCCTTTTCTTTTCAATTGCAACTTTTTTCATAACTACTGTTGTACGGAGGGCAAATGTTACTACTGAAATGGCCCTGTGCCTGAAACTGGTAATCTTTATTCCTAGTTTGTTTGATAAAATTTTCTAAAATACACATGGCGCTCTCACCTGGAACACTGCCTTTTACATTTCTATGAAATAACTTGTCCTATTGAAGGGGAGGGTTCACAGTGCCCCACAAGGGGCATAAGTGAAAATGTGTGCTACAAAAGTGAAAATCCATGTATGGAAGAGACTCATGTAGGCATTGGAGTGCGGTTAGGCCTCCTAGACTGGGAACAATAATGGTAGAGATAATGTCACAGATAATTATATCAATCTGTACATTTTTATGCTAAAATTTGAGCAATGACTGCCTCTTTAAAATGTCTCAGATCACAGACACACTCTTTGTTCTTTTAAAGAAATGTTAATAAGAAGAATGTCTTGATAAGTATGTTAAACCTTCTCAGGAGTATGCACCTTTTTAATTTTCTTCTGTTTCCCAAAGCTTTGCCCGCTTGGCTTATGAGCTTCTTCAAAGAGGACTAGAGCTCCGTACACATTTCATCAGGTACTGAGATGAAAATCCACAATTCTGACACTTTTCCTTTTCAAATCAAAGTCAGTTGTTTTGGAATTCTGCAGGTGTACTTCTTTAAAGAAGCTCAAAGGGAATAGATTAAGGCTTCACTGAGCAAGTGATGCTGATTTAGAAGCAAATACTATGTCCTCCAAAATTATATTTAAAAAAAAAAGAATTGGGAGGTGGGGCAATGGTGTTTGATGCACAGAGTAAAAACAGATTTGTTAAATATTACTTTCTATAAAGGAGGAAATATAAAAATCATGGCTCATTATTAAATTGGTATCTAAATTTAAGGAAATCAGTTTTCCCTAGTTAACAAAGGAGTGTTGCAAATTTTGACTTGGAAGACAAATAGAGGAGGAATTGGCAATTTTCCAATAACTTGCAGTGATTAGGTATGAATTACATTTTTTAAAAAAAATCAAGTCCTTTTTGGAATAGGTAGGAAAAGAAACCATCCTTAAGGGGAAAATGAATGTCACCTTGCACGTTATCACTTTGCAAAGGTTTTGTTGACTTGACAGTGGCTATGGTATTTCATGTGTTTTGAAAGATTGTTTCCCTTTGTCACAACAGCTTGTGTCTATGCTTCATTTTGGCCTCACATACTGAAATCATTCTAGAAGATGAGAATAGGATAAAGATGTATTATGCCTGCCACCCTGATCCTAAACACATTATATGGCTGTAAGTTCCATTAATTTTGGTGGAATCTAATTCCACTTAAGGGAACATTGAAGGCTTGGGTCTATGGCTAATCATCCATGCGGAAATCAATTTTTTATTTGAAATGCAGTTTTCAAATGCTATTTGGGTACTTGCAGTTTTCAGCAAAAGCTGGATCATTTCACACTATAAACTGGGATCACATAATACAGCAGTGGTTAATGTTTCATTTGAAGCAACTGCACAGTCGCATCTTTTGCAGCATATATACAGAAATGTATCAATGTGCAGATGCTTGAAGTATTCTTAATTTATAATTATCAGTACTTTTTCCATATAGGAAGCTATATACCATAAGTGCTAAATTATGTATTGTGCATTTAAAAGCTGACCCTGTAAATCCTAATTCCCAACCAAGCCAGTTTAGATGTACTTAAAACTATTCTTTCACATGAGTGATTTTGGTGTCATGAACTCACTTTTTTGTTTGTTTTTAATGATACATGTTTCCAAGCTCTTAAATAGGAGTCTATGGACATCTTAATGCACCATTTCTGAGTATATTTATCTAGGCAGGAAAGTTCATCAATCTGTGGAGCTTCCATCCATATATAATATCTCAAATTGCAGTTCTATTGACTTTAATAGGAATTGATTTAATGCCAACTATTAGTTCAGTTGTTTGAGAAGCTTTAAATTCAGATTTTAAATCATATCTGTCCAATTTCAGTGATATTTTAGGAGGATGAGTGATTAAGCATAGCATTATTGTGATCATGGCTATTGCAGAACTTGAAAAATATTAACTGAACTTCCATATGACATTAATTCATTTTAATTAGGAATATAGTAAAAACAATAGTTATGAAGTCAACATACTTTTTATTTTTTTTTGAGAGTGATATTATCACCATTATATTCTACTTTTGAGGAAAAAGATGTTGGTTCATTTTTGCTGTCCTTAATTCTAGTTTTTTTAAGCTGCCCAATTTATCAAGGCAATTAACAGTTAACATATTAAATATTGCAGTTTAGTAGAAACTGTCCCTAAGGAAAAAGAAACACAGTAAAGTCAAAACTGCAGTTCCATCTACCCATCTGCTACATTTATTTTTCAGAGAATTGAGTATGTTTTTGATTTGATCCTATTAAAGCCAATGGAATTTAAATGTGCTTAATATGGACTGGATTACACAGCATACTTTTAAGATAATATCCTTTATATGACATACTTGAAAATTGTATCTTATTTGTATGTCTTGTCCATTCCAGCATCCAAAAAGAAAAAAGAAAGGAAAGACAATGGATCTTTATGTTCATACTATTTTAGAGGACACTTTATGGTACTTGAAGGCAATTGCAGTATTGATTGCTTTTCTCTTTTCTCTGAATTTAGGCTCTCTTGCTGAATTTTATAAATATAGCAAGTTCCCTATTGCAAAATAAAAATAATTTACTATTGTCCTGTTAATGTGAACATGAAAGGTCCAAATTGAATTAACATTAAAAGGCCTACTGAAGAAATATTCCATTACTTAAAATTCAACTGCTTGTGCCTAAGACACAGATTATCATTAAATTAAACAAGACATTGAGGCAGAGGACCTGAAAAGTTGAACAGCTAATCAGATATTTTGCTCTTAATGGACATGTAACTGATATCAATTACTGAATTGCCTGCCTTTTACTTTTAAATGCTGCTAAAGTTTGTTACAGGAAAACTCAGAGAAACCTGATTTGCTGTTTTAGAATAAAATTTGAAAGATTATTTGGGTATGGGAAGGCCAATTATTATTTAGCTTTAAAGAGCAGGTGTTTGCAGGCATTATTTGGTAAGCATGTCCCAATCTCAGCTTGCTGACCCTCAACCTAATTGTGTAAATGCATATGAAAGACAGAAAGAAATAGAAAGAAATGCCAGTGGTTTTACTGGAAAGGGTCTTCTGCCCCAATAACTTGTTAACTATTCCAGGAGAATATTCTTTCACAAGGTGTTTTGTTTTGTTTTTTTGGTATCACCAACAGATTCTGTGACCCTGCACCAGAATGCACAAATGGATTGAGCAGTATTGTCTACACACTGATTGGCATCTTCATATTTTCAGAGATACATTTTGTGCAATCCATCCTTTGCTATGCCAAGCCCTACTCTTCCCCCATCTCCTATTTTTGGTAATTTTATTCCTCATCCCATCAGTGTCCCTAAAAGCTAACAATCAGACACATCTACTTTTAAGGGTTTTTTTTTTCTTAAAGAGCTTTGTAAATCACTCAAGTATATAAAAAAATTGGCTGTCCATGCTACTATTTCATCACAGCTGTAGGACCCAACTTTTTCTTGAAGCAATGTATTAAAATATTAGTCATCAATACAGTCTTAAAAGTAATTGATATCATTTAAATCTCATGAATAAACACATGAGATTAATTTATGAGAGATAAATTTATGGTAAGATTAATTTATGAATCAATGATACCTTGGTCAAGTAAAATAAAACAGTATTTCTCACTTTTCTAAAACCCTATTAAACCATATAACTACTAATCTATAGAATTACATCAGTGCACAAATTTTTTTCTTACATACTGGTACTACTTAAAGGGCAGTATTGTATTACTGGAGGAAACAGTTTGGTATCCCCATGGACTGCAGTTGTAGAAAAAATATCTTTGATCAAAACTCTTTAAAATGTCTGAGGAAAACTGAATGTTTTGATTACATGGGGAAAAACATAGCATTGTCACTTTAATTTCCCCAGTATTATTGCAGGATTGGAGGAATAGGAATTAAGTTCTTGTCGCAGCTAATACCTAAATAAGAAGAAACAAATTTGCAATATTATTAAAAATAGCTCCTAATATAGTCCTTAGCAGAAGAAGCTGTTTGAAAATTCCTGTGTATCGAATTGCTGTACAAGAATCTAGTAGGAGAAAAACAGCATTCCTAAATTCAGAGAAAATTCTGCTGAAAAATAATATAGTTTTGAGATTATATACATTTGTGGCAGCTAAAAGCAGGTATCTACCACTGTTGGTTCTCTTGCCATTCATTTCTGTTCTTTGATGAGAATGTGAAGTTTTCCCATTATCTGCATTGTGATGCTTCATTTCTTGCACTTATTGGAATTCTTGTAAGCAGCCACTAAAGGCACAAGATTTTTGACAAAAAAAGAAGATACAAACTGAGTAAGAAACCAGTGTTCAGACTTTTCCATTTTTAGGATCTCTTGATCAGACAGTGGAGAAGGGTAAATTAAACTATATTTTAAAGAATAAATTAAACAGCATTCCACCAAAGGCTGTGACCTGCAACAGATCATAGTCTTTAGTGGAACAGAGCCTCCCAGGCATAGAAATGATGTGAGGCTTTACCAAGGGCTCCCCCAAAGTCACTTGAAATAAAGTATTTTCCCTCTTTAACAATCCAATTATTAAATCAACCTTATTCTCCATTATTATAGAATTAAGACTGGCTGCTACTTGGTTGTGTCACTTAAAACCTAAATTTGGAACACACTGACAAATACTTTGCCAAACACTGTACCCAGGCTTTTGTGCTTCCTGCAAATTTTGTTCTATGCTTGGAAATTGTTCTCCTTTTGTTTAAATATTCTGTTGTATATGAATAAATACACATATGGCTGGAGTAGCTTTGTTGTAACACACCCCTTCCCCCACAAAAAAAAAGAAAAGAAAGAAAGACCATTGGTAGTTGCTCTGAAGCCAAACAGATGTGCTACCATGTGTAATTGTCAGGTAATTTGAAATGTCCCTTTACATAGCTCTCCAGTTCTGGCAAGTAGTGTTAGCATCATCCATCAGTGGCACTGTTGGCAAGAACTGATAGAGTGGTCAATACCATCTGCAAAGCCACAAGGTATTCTTGCCCAGGAATCTTATTTCTGATACTTACCAGTCTGTTTTTTTTCCAACTACATGAAGTAAGAATTGATGCTATGAATAGCAGAGGTTCTTGGCACCTGTTGTTTCTTCTGGCTGTCAGCAGCTTCATATTCAACAGGTGCAACTTTTCCTATTACTATCTTCTGACCAGTTTGGCAGTAGATAAAGTCTCTGAGCCACATAGTAATAGAATCACCTTACTAGAAACATTCGGTTTGATTTCTAGAGTAATTTAGAGAGGAAGGTTGCATTAGTCATGAGTATCTAAGACCTGCATCTTAAGGAAAATGGTTTGAAAGGGAATTTCTGAAATTTGTTTTAAATGAAACTTTCTTTCACTTTAAGTTTGGTATATTGGTGGAGAAGTATGTGACAATTTCTCACATCAGGCTTCCTTTAAATGAAACCAGCAATCTGTGAAAGAGAGGACTTTTTTACTCTTTTGGGGTCGTTTTTCTTTGAAATGGCCTCCCTTTGCTTTCTGTCCAAGATCTCTATTGCAACCACTTTGGTATACCTGGGGGAAAACTACATCTTATTATAAGGCATATCCCATAGACATGGAAGGAAAATGGGAAAGTACAACTTCCCTATAGCCAAGCTGACAATCAGTCTGAGTGGAGGAAAGCTCTGAATTCATAGCCTTCTCTTTTCACCTTTGGCTCAATCAATTCATCCAGTTATCTGACTGAGTTCTCAGCAGTTTTCCAGAGGGAGGGGTCAATACATCACCCTTGAGATAATATGGCAGCATGACTGGTAGGGAAGTACTGTAGCAATTGAAGACCTTTCAAAGGAAGTGTGTGTGTGTGTGTGTGTGAGAGAGAGAGAGAGAGAGAGAGAGAGAGAGAGGAATGAATCATCACCCAGCCCTAACTCCCCCACAAAGCCCTTGAATTGGTGATCTAAACTAAGAATACTTTGGGAAAACAGTATCTTCTGTTGACAATTTAACGGCATGTCCCATTCCATCCTTACCCTCTTTTCTGCCCAATTATCAGTTTAACTTTTCATTAAAAGAAAAAAAACCTGCCAAAGTGGTAGGGATAACTATCCACTAGTGGAACAAACTAGCTGCTAAATCAATTATAAGCACCTTGCTCTAGAGTTGCTTATTAAACCAAGGTGTGATCCACTGGATTTACCTTAGATTTACTCTTCCACTGGATTTACCTTAGAGGCATTTTCATTTATTATTAAAACCATTGTCTTTCTTTTGCTGAGTGGTAATAGAATTAATGGAGCGGGGGATTCTTACAAACATATACTTCAAAAATATAGCTGGTTGGGAAAAAATCTGGACAATGACTAGATGGCAGCAGAGATACAACAGAGATTTCTTAGCTGTTTCTTCCATGTAGTGGACTTTTGTTATCCAGAAAGTGTGTATCTAAGGGAATCTCCTCCTTTTTCCAAAGAGATGATGGTATGTCTTCAGCACTGATGAATGCCGCCCCCCCCCCTTTTTTTTTTGGTGGGACAGCTCTGACTAAAACTTTCTGCCCTTCTTAAAATCAATTTATCTGCAGTTAACAAATTAATGCTTTAATTGCACTGATGTATGTTCTTGGCCATATGTTTATTAAAATATATGTGTGAGTGTATGTTTTCCAGTATTGGTATTTGTTTTCTCCAATTTTCTATCTTATGTTTTTAAAGAACATTTAAAATGAACAATGATGTGTGCTGAGAAAGAAAACATGGGTGGCTAAGAGCTTGGACCCTGTGTGATCCCTTGCCACCCACCCCTTCTATGAAATCCATTCTAGGAAAGTTAAACCCTTGTGAAGGTAGAAGGGAATCTGTGCTCCCACAGTGAATTTTTAAGAACTGAGGACTCAAAGAGTGAAGCTAAAACGAGGCAAATTCTTATACAAAAAAATAAGACTGGAAAATCAATTACATTCTCTTTTTATGTTATCACAAAACATTTAAAGAAGTAAAACTGACTCCTATTCTTGAATAGTCTTTTCATTTAACAGTGGGAAAATATCAATTGTTTTAGGGTCTCTTCCAGAAAAGTGATGGGGTGGGTTAAAAATGGGAAAAGGTATTCAATGATGAGTTTGTATATATTTATTTATGCTTAATTTAATGGGATTGTGTAAATACAGCAAGCAAGTAGTTTGGGGATTATTTATCTGTGACTATACCTCTGTGAATGGGTGGGAAATTTAAATCTTGGGAGGGTTGAGATCAAATAGAGAAAAAGACAAAAAAAATACAAGCGCTTGATACTAGATAGTACCCAATCTGATTTTTTTTTCATTCTTTATCGACAAACTGTTATGGTAATGGGTAGAACTTGGTTTCTTGTCCAGTGATGACCTGATTTACATAAATAAGAAGAATAAAAAGATTGTTGTGTTTTGTTGTATTTTCCTCTTCAGATTTTTCCCTCTCTCTTTTTTTAACAAAAAACCAAAAACAAAACATTGGTGCTGCTTCAGTGCTGAAGATGGATTTACTTCTGAAGCCGAGAAAACAAACAAAAAAGCTTTCCCATTCTGGGCTTCTGGGAAATTCAGGACCTGGTTCTACGGTGAAAACAAAAACAAATAATAATAATAATAAACATTGCTTCTCAGAAGTGTTTGGCCATTTGACTTTGTCTGAACTTGCTGACCGTCTCCCCTAACCAAGCAGCCCCCCCTTTTGCTTTTTTCCCCCCTTTCCCGAGGAGTTTCTGCTTCCGCACCGGCGCCGAAGTGTGCGAGGACCCAAGACGGGAGGCGGGGCGGCGATTGTCCGTGCTCCGAATCTCGCAGCCCCGTCGCCTTTTCAGCCCAACCCGCATTTACAGGCAGCCGGAGGCGGCTCCTTTTGTTAACCGCTCTGAGAGTTGTCAGCCTCTCGCTGCCGAAAAGCGCAGATTCTCCCTCGAGTCTTTCTTTCGTGTAAGGGAGAGCTTGCTCCGGACCACCACCCGCTCCAAGTTTTAAGTGCGACCCGGTCCACCTTCCCCAAATGACTACATGATTGAGCCTATGAACGGAATATTCATACATTAGTGGGAATGTTAACGGAGTTGGGTTAAATACAGGCATTTTGATTGCGTTGGATTTTTGCCCCATCTCTGGGAATGGACTTGACGCCTGTCACGTAAATTCAGTTGGGACGTTCGGCGGGACCGCCTCGTGTTGCCTTGAGCTCCAGCAAGGGAGCTCAGGCACAAGAGGGCTTGTCGAGGCGATACTTTTTTTTTCTTTTGGGGGGGGGGGGGG